>JAPWDM010000001.1:121021815-121082772 GCA_035578155.1 Brachynemurus nebulosus | reverse complement strand
ACTTCTTTTCTCAAGAATTCACACTTATCGGGTTGCAATTTTAAGTTGTGTTCGCGTAACTTGTCAAATACTTTACATAATTTTTCATTATGTGAGTCTAGGGAATCGGCGTAGATGACGATGTCATCTAGGTAAACAAAACAGACTATTCCTTGTAACCCGCTTAGGACTGCATTCATTAGGCGCTGGAATGTACTAGGAGAGTTTTTTAACCCAAAGGGCATTCTATTGAATTCATAATGCCCTGAGGGGACCGTGAATGCAGTCTTCTGTTTATCGTTTTCAGACATTTCGATCTGGTGAAAACCAGAAGCCAGATCTAGTGTAGTGAAATATGTTGACTGACCGAGCTGATCTAATATTTCCTCTATGTTTGGTAGTGGATACGCGTCAGAAACCGTTTTATCGTTCAGTTTCCGATAATCTATGACAATCCTCCATTTTCTGTTACCGGAGGCGTCAAGCTTTTTGGGTACTACCCACACAGGGGGATGACCAGGGAGAGGTTGAATGTCTAATGATATTTTGGTCAAGCATTTGACTAATTTGTTTATTTACTTCATTTTCGTGTACTTTGGGATATCGGTATGTTTTGGTAAAGATAGGTGTAGGATCAGTAGTGATAATTTCATGTTTAAGTGTTTTTGTACTCGTTAATAAGTCTCCTGGCAAATGAAATATGTCTTGGTAATTTTTACAAATCTGAATTAATGATTCACGTTCTTCTTTATTCATGTGGTCTGTCCGAATGTTTTCGTGTAAAAGTTTTGTGCGATCTTTGTTTGATTTGTTAGGGGGTCTTGTTTGTGTTATATTCAGGATTTGTTCATTAGGGATGATAGTCATTTCGGTCAGGTTTATTTGAGGAATTGGGATTTGTATTTCGTCATCAGAAGTGTTTATAATAGGATAAGTTTTTGTGTCTTTGTCAATTAGTAATTTGTCTGAGATTATTATTGATTGATGTAGATTTAAGTTTGTTTTGTCAATGATTCCCGTGCCATTTGTAATGACATTAATGGGTATGGTTTGTTCACAACGTGGTTTTATGGTTATCATAGTAGGTGTGTGTGATAACGATAAGGAATTGGATGAATAGTCGATATTGGCGTTAAATTTTGAGAGGAAATCGTGTCCGATAATTCCATCATATTGTAGGTTTATTTTAGAAGCATTTACAAAGTAAAAATTAAATTTACATTCGAAATTTTCTATGTTTAATGTAAGTTGGACTTTTCCTAATGTAGTAATTGTATTATCAGTCGCTCCTATACCGTTCAACATTATTTCATGTCTAGGGTCGAAGGGTGTTTCTTTTGTAACGTTCGTATTCGTAATTAGGGAGACGGTAGCACCTGTGTCGACCAAAAAGGTGAATTCTTTATTCTTTGAATTATTGGATTTAAATTTAATTTTCTTTAATCTAACATTTGGATGTTCACTTGTGTCGACTTGATGCAGTTGTCCGATGTCGCGACACTCAACTCGGACATTTGGGAGTTTAAATGATTAACTTTTGGATTGGGAGGATTTTGAGCTAGTCGTTTTTCGTCATTATATTTCTTTTTTCGGCATTCTGATATTTCGTGTCCCTTGTTTTTACAATAATTACAAAATTTACTATTATAATTACTCGTCGAAGGTTGATTAGTTTTTGATCTACAATCTTTAGTGTTATGAGTTTTAGTTTTACAGTTTCTGCAAAATTTTGAATCATTTGACGAGTGTTTTTTGTACATTTGTAGAGCTCTTTCTTCTGTAATGGCTATACTAAAAGCTTCGTTAAGATTAGTTAGGGATCTATGAATACGTAGTACTCTCGAAATATCAGGATGTGAATGAAATATGAATCGTCTCAAAGCAGTGTCTTTTATGAAAGCTATTTTGCCATTTAAAAGATCAGGGTTGTCGTTGTTTGTTTTGACTGCGGACAGACACCTACTTGTTAATTTGTCTAACCTAGTATAGTATTCAGTAATGTCTTCGTGAGGTTTTTGTTTTATAGTGTCTAGGTCTTCCATTAGTTGTGTGTAGTGTGTGGTATCTGCGTAAAGTCTTCTTAAAGCTATTTTAAGAGCTTCGAAATTTGTAATTTCCGACAAATTTAGTTTGTTTTTCACTGAGCTTGAAATTTGTGCTAAAGTGTACGCGAATAAGGGTACGATTTGATTTGATTGTGCAAAGTCGTGTGCATGTTTTGCGTTTAATAAAAAGTTTTCTACTTCGTCACGTTGTCCGTCAAATGGTGTAATTAATTTACACAGAAATGCTAGGGGCATTTTTAATTCGTCGCTTTCACCCATGTCTGGTTGATCGGGACTACGTGATCTTGTTGACATTTTGATATGATAGGATTTAGGAAGGAATTAGAAATAAAGAACACAATAATTTGTTCAAAGACTTACGGTTAAATGCGTTCCGATGCGGATAAGGATGGGCTCGATTCTTGAATTCAACTGAGTCACAGAAGTGATCCACTGGAGGGCTGAATTTCCAACTGGCCGTCCAATGTGTTGAATCCCACCGCTGTCACCAATTTATGTTGGATTCCTGATGAATGAACAGGTTCCAATGTAGAGCAGGCTGTCACCAGGGCAGTTGATGAGTTCAACTCCGTAAACTTGTATGCGGTCCAATGTTGATTCGGTAACTAGGCTACTAGTATATGTCTCCAAATGTCCAATGGTCCTTGTTGTTACACTATTCCCGATATTAACTAGACTACTAGTATATTCCCGATAGTACTAGGCTACTAGTATAACTACTTGGGACTCACGACACGATGTAGCACTTCAAAAGTAACTTATGCTTTAATGTAATGTTCTTACTTAATTCTCTGAAATAAATCGGTAACGTAACGATTTAAGAAATCACGAAGTTGATTTATAACAAATAACTTTATTAATACTTTTAAAATTAACTAATTTTACAATAATTGAAGTAACTACATAAGAGAAATTTAATCGTAAGTATCAGATAAAATAGTGAACAAGTTTATTACAATTTTCTTGCTTTTATTTGTTTTTAAAGCTGTATCAGCATTTCCGTTGTGGTGAGGCTGTTTCTATCGTGGGAATGACTAACACTAGCTGTTCTCGCTGAGAGTGGCAGTTTTAGTGGGAACCAACAATATATATATACATACGTATTTATATATATATGTGTCCGCACGATAACTCTCGAACGAAATGTCCTAGGTTTACGAAATTTGGTGAGAACGTTGGAAGTCGAAAAATCTTGGATGAGTTCTTCAGCCAGACACGTCGGATGCCAGGAACATGGTTTTTGTTCTTGCAAAAAATTAGTTTTTTGCCAATATTTCCACTTATTCAAAAATTTTTGCGAAATTTTTTTACACCATTTAAAAGAGAAGAAAAAATTACATAAAAAAGGTCTTTACACTTTTTTTCTATGTCAACTAGTTTCCGAGAAAAACGATGTTGTTTAAGATGTGATCACTTTATCGTATAAAGTGTGAATCTAAGCACCGTCTAAGAACATATTCGGCACAATATGGATATTTTGTATACACATAATTTTATTGTGATACATGTATAAGGGTACAGGACCATTTCATTATCCGTACTACCATTATGCGTACTACCATTATGTGTTGTATATACATATACAGCCTACGTGAGAAAATTTTTAACGTAAACAAAGATTTTTATGTAAACAAGTCTTAAATTTTTAACATATACAGGCGATTATTTTGAAAGTTAACATAAATATATGATAAAATTTCCAGAATGGAATTCAGCTATTACAGCCACTGTCATGACGCGGGGGGCATGACCTGAGCCCGGGACTATGGCGGAAATTTGTTTTGAGGTCCCTAGAAACCGAAAATAATAGTCACTAAAATATTTATATATATATATATATATATATATATATATATATATATATATATATATATATATATATGTGTGTGTGTGTGTGTGTGTCCGCGCGATAACTCTCGAACGAAGTATCCAATTTTTACGAAACTTGGTGAAAACATTGAAGTCCCAAACCCTTGGATGAGTTTGTCAGCCAGACACGTCGGATGCCAGGGACATTGGTTTGGTTCTTGAAAAAAATTAGTTTTTTGCCAAAATTTCCACTTATTCAAAAATTTTTGAAAACTTGAAAGTCGTCCAAGAAAAATTCAGCTATTACAGCCACTGTCATGACGCGACTTAAACCCGGGACCATGGCAGAGATTTGTTTTGAGGTCCCTAGGAACCGAAAATGATATTCACTCAAATTTACATATATATATATATATATATATATATATATATATATATATATATATATATATATATGTATTTATATATATATATATATATATATATATATATATATATGTGTCCGCACGATAACTCTCGAACGAAGTATACAATTTTTACGAAACTTGGTGAGAACATTGGAAGTCCCAAACCCTTGGATGAGTTCGTCAGCCAGACACGTCGGATGCCAGGAACATGGTTTTTGTTCTAGCAAAAAATTAGATTTTTGCCAAAATTTCCACTTATTCAAAAATTTTTGCGAAATTTTTTTACACCATTTAAAAGAGAAGAAAAAATTACATAAAATACCCCTGTCGCAGCATCCTGCATAACATAGCGAATTTCCATTTACAAAAGTACGTTTTTCTCGGAAACTAGTTGATATAGAGTAATTGTAAATAAAAAATACCCCTGTCGCAGCATCCTGCATAACATAGCGAATTTCCATTTACAAAAGTAGGTTTTTCTCGGAAACTAGTTGATATAGAGTAATTGTAATTAAAAAAAACCTTCTTTATGTGATTTTTCCGCCTCATTCCGCCAAATTTTTTTCACGAAAAATGTCCAAAACCCTCGTGGAAAAAATTATTTTTTTGCCAAAATTTCCTTTTATTTAAAAATTCTTGCGAGATTTTTTTCCATTATTGAAACGAAGAGAAAAAATCACACAAAAAAGGTCTTTAAACTATTTTTCTGTGTTAACTAGTTTTTGAGATCCGATGCCCTGAACGTCGAAAAATGAGTTTTTGCTAATATTTGCCAAAATTCAAAATTATTTCGAAATTTTTTTACAATACTTTTTATTAAAAAGATAGGTTTTTAAGCCATTTTCCTATGTTCGTAGATTTTCAAGAAAAATAACTTAAAAAATAACCAAATTCACAAACTGCTGTTATTAAGCTTTGAATAAACTCAAATTTCAAATTGAAATAACCTTGAAAAAAATAGTAATTGCCACTTTTTTTTACATAAATTGATGGAAAATTTAAATAAAAATTAACCTAATGTAATGTATAACTCATTTTCGAAAATTTTGCGTGTATTGTGTTTTGAAAAAACTGTACTTAATAATTATAATACTGGACTAGTATGTACAAATTTATACATATTACTTTCGTATCTATATTTATTCTTGTCTTACTAATGGTGGGATGTAGCATACAATGCATATATTGTCGTATCCCGATGTTGTATACGGTATAATGCGACAACCATTAAAAAAAGTAAGCCTAATAAAACTTTTAACGTTTAACACGTTAACGGTTATAAAAGATTATGATTAAACATCCAGCCAATACAATATTTTGATAATTAATGTATCAATTATGTACTATTATACGTCATAAGGTACATATAGTGCTTAGATACGGAACGAGTTTGTTTATGTACCGTAAACTGGGCTGAATCAGGGAAAGACGAGTAAATACCTTTTTTGTGGGATTTTTTTTTTACGATTTTTTTTATGCGGTTTGTAAAAAATTGCCATTAAAATGCATAATGTGAATCAAAATCACGAGACAGTAAGAAACCTAGACAACAGTAACTTTCTTTGATAAAAATACTTTTTAACGGCTTTTAAGCATTTAATCAATACGTTGCATAAGAACATAAGTTATTGCATCGTATAATTTTGTTACAAATGTATTTTTTAAAATTTTCATAATATAAAATTGAAATGAAATGTTTCTACCTGTAAATTAATGCTTTATCTTGTTGAAAAGAAAACTGGCAAACAATTAATTATTTTTATTTTTGGATAAGTTGGAAGTTAACGGGCGGGGTGAACAGAGACAGGAGATGTGTTAATAGATATGCAATATTAAGTATAAAGGAACGAATGTGGTATGATTAGGGGTGGATAGAGACAGGATATGGGTTAATAGGGACGCTATAACAAGTATAAAGGAACGAATATACGGTGATTGGGGGTGCATGAGATATGTACTGGAACACCGAAGAAAGCACTTTCAAGGTTATCAAGCCATTCAAGATTTTTATAAACACATTTAACAAGACATTTTTATACCTTATCTCTTCGATCCTAATTTACCATAGAGTAGATATTACATGACTTTTGTAACTTTTTAAAAAATGAGGAATATTTTCAAAAATTTTGATTACTGTCATAGTTAAAGTGATCATCCTTATGTAAATTTTTAATATATTAAAGAATATGTATTCGTAAAAGAAATATAAAATACCCCTGTCGCAGCATCCTGCATAACATAGCGAATTTCCATTTACAAAAGTACGTTTTTCTCGGAAACTAGTTGATATAGAGTAATTGTAAATAAAAAAAACCTTCTTTAAGTGATTTTTCCGCCTCATTCCGCCAAATCTTTTTCACGAAAAATGTCCAAAACCCCGTAAACGTTTTCACGAAATTTCTTAAAAATAAGATGTTTCGTTCTTGAGTTATCGTGCGGACACTTATATATAAAACATATATATAAATGTGCCCGCACGATAACTCAAGACGAAACATCTTATTTTTAAGAAATTTCGTGAAAACGTTTAAGGGGTTTTGGACATTTTTCGTGAAAAAAATTTGGCGGAATGAGGCGGAAAAATCACTTAAAGAAGGTTTTTTTTATTTACAATTACTCTATATCAACTAGTTTCCGAGAAAAACGTACTTTTGTAAATGGAAATTCGCTATGTTATGCAGGATGCTGCGACAGGGGTATTTAATTTTATAAATAATATACTCATTTTGAGAACCTTATTTATAGTGTCGTGACTACTTTAATTAGACAGTTGCTAATTTGACGTAAGTCCACCGAACATTAATGGTTTAGAATTGGCAGGGCTTGCTGTCACCAGGGCAGCCTTTATACTGGGCTCCGACAGTTGATAATCGTGCCGAACTAGGATGATGCTTCTGGTTGGCGCGATGGGAAACCAAATTCCTTGATCCTGTTGATGTTGAGGATTTCGCTGCTAACTTATAGACGGTTTAGTGTTTAAGAAATAATAAGATTTGTTTTAAATTCGAAATTAGATATTTTAGTCACTAAAACGTTAAAATAGTTTACAATGGTATTATTTAAGTTTATTAATTTTGATTAAATTTACAAAATACAAAAAATAGATAATGATATTAAATTTCAATCGTACATCCGTAGTTATTGTAACGCGTTGAATTATGAAATTTGAATCCGTTTTCGTTTGAATTGACGGTGTGACGTCAGTGATCATCCGATTATTGAGTCTCGACACCCCATCGCTGGTGGGGTGTCGAGACTCAATTAACTTTTCGGTTATATTTGATTGGGCGAAAACTTTGTCCCATGTATTGACCTGCGGCTATGTTGTCTTTGCGTTTTCCTCGCTGTAACCTGGTACGCAGCTGATTGTTCAGGTGTGGACTGAGTTATTGGATTAAATATTACTATTTGACCAGAATCTTCATCTGATGATACTTCGGGTTGACGAATGACAGTCTCGTTGTATGGAGCTGATGGTTGAAATTGATTCCTGGGATTGTTCCTATTTCCAAAACAACAGTTAATGAATGTTGTGCCTCCTTGATTTCCTCTTCTTGGATTGACGATACATTTGATTCCATTCCATAGTAATTGTAGGATTTTAAAACGGTAAATACCATAAAGGACTGATAATACGCTGAGGGTTAAAAGGATACCTTTTGTGTATTGAAGTATAGTTGATTCGTATTGGATGAAAAAGGGTTTATTTAATTCTTGCTGGAGTTGTTCGTCGAATTGATTTAATCGATGTTGGGCGTATTTAAGTTCATTAAGATCCATGTAGGATAATTTGATAGGATTTAATTTAAGGTTTGTAAGGACTGTTTGGTTGATCTTCGTTTTGATACAGCAGTCATCTTCTTGAATGTTGATGTTTGGGATGTAATCGTAAAATGAAATATTCGATAGAAGCGTTTGCGTTTCTAATATGATTGTGTCCGTATAGACCTTGCATTCTTCGTCGAGTTGAAGGATACCTACACCATTTAGGGATGTTGTGAAATCTTCTTTGTTTTTACATAACATGGTGCAACGTACATCGTGGGAGGTGACGAATAACCATCGATTGTTGTTGATGTTCTGCCAAATTTCGGTCGTGGCGTATACTGTTTAAATATTACAGTTTTTTGGAATTGTTTTCGTTGTAACTTCATATAGGGCTGTTTCACAGTTGTCCTTGGTTTGTTGGTAGGATATCGGAATCTTCGTACATACATATTCGTTCGGTTTATATTCTTTACAACTGTCCATTGTTTTTAGTAGAGCATACCGTGATCGACTTCTGGATATTATTAGGAAGTCATAATTTGGTTTAATGAAGGATAGTATTTCTGGATTATTTTTACTGGGAACTGGTAAGGAATAAAGTTTAAAAATGTTATAGGTATCAATTGTAGTAATAGGAATTTTGATAATTATAACCAGTTCATTAGCTGTTAACATAGCCTTTAGTGTAAGTATTTTATAATATGATTCTAAATTTTGCCAAGTTGGCTCTAATGGTAATTGAAATTTTATTGAGTTTTGTAACTCAGTTAATAATGTTTGGGGTGGAAGGATTTGATAATCAATTATGCCGTGCCTTGCTAAAGATAATGAATTAGAATATCTATTTAATTCCTTTTGAATTACATTATTAATTTGTTTAATTAATAATAAATGATTTAATACCGAAATTTGCAATCTATTAGCATTTAATACTTTAGAAGAATCTGCCATGAAAGTGTTAAAAATCCTTATGTTGGAGTTTAATTGTTCCTCTACTTCATTTAAATTTGTAATAGTATTATTCATGTGTTTAATCGTGTCAGTAATTACTCTAATTGGCGATTGCATTAACACGTGCGTTTCCCTTTGATGATTTATTAAATCAGTGATAGAACTTTCATAAAATTTCGCGTCCTGTGCGTCTAGTAATCCACGTTTTTGTTTTTTATAAAAATGTGAATGCTGACTTTCAATGTCATTGTATTGCATTTTTAAATCTACGATTTGTTGATGAATTAGCGAAAGCGTTAGTTCACATGTTGTGACATCTGTTACGTTTATCAGATTACAATACGTTTGTGATTCTGCATAACTGCGTTGTGCGATGTTTAACATGTAATTAATATTACTAAGATTATAAAAATGAATTAAATTTATATTTTGATTTGAAATTTTTGCGTGTCCTATAAAATTATAAAATATTCCTGAGGAATTTTGTATAGGATTAATTTTGATTGTGGCTATGTTCGCCAGGATCGGGAGGATAATATTCGAAGCGATGATCGTTACAGCTATTACTAGTGTCATCGTGGTATTCATTATTTGAAACAAAGAGTTTCAGCTGATTTAGATGATATGTCCTAAATTTAGTATTTGTTAATTTAATTGTAGCTGTGCAATTTTCATGAACCTGAATCACAGAATAAGGTCCTTTATAAGTGGGATGTAACTTTTTATTATAATGACTTAAATTAACTGAGTCTAATAACCAAACTTTATCACCTGCTTGTATTTTGCTTTCTTTAGCATTTTTGTCGTAATATTTTTTATTTTCTTCTTTAGATTTATTAAGATTTTGTTTTGCTGTTTGTCTAATTATTTTGGCCTTTTCAATAATATCTTGTGTTAAATTTTGATAAGTGGGTAACTGCTTTGGTTTTTCTAATCTGTGGGGAATTTTTGGTTCTCTACCAAATACTAAAGTGTAAGGTCTTTCTTTCGTGGACCTGTTTTCGTGTGTATTATAACTGTGGCAAGCTAAATACACGAATTCATCCCAACTAACGGGGTTATTATCTACATAAGATTTAATGAATGTTTTGATACTAGCATGTGATCGCTCCAAACTACCATTACTTTGAGGGTGGTAAGGTGAGGTAATTTTATGTTTGATTTGGAGGATTTTACTAATCTCCTTGAATAATTTACTTAGGAAATTTGATCCTCTGTCAGTTAGTACCGTGTTAGGGAAACCGAAGATAGTGCAATATTTTAACATGTGAATAGCACATGTTTCAGCGCTAATTTCACTTGGAGTTCTTCTTTCCAAGTTTGTAGATTATTTCGTAATCATACTCCATTAATTTTAGTCTCCATCTTACAAGACAACTGGACGGCTCCTTGCAGTTCATGAGCCATTGTAGTGGCTTGTGGTCTGTGACGATTTTGAATTTCGTCCCATACAGATAAGGACGAAAATGTTTACAGCTTTTGACGATAGATAGAAGCTCACGTTCCGTGGTCGAATAATGTGTTTCTGCTTCGTTAAGTGTTGCAGAGTAGTATGCTATCGGTAAATCCTTTCCAATTTCTCCTTGAGATAATACTGAACCGATTGCTTCACTTGATGCGTCGCAGGTAAGTATGAAAGGCTTCTGGAAGTCAGGATATTGTAAGAGCGGTTTTGAGGTAAGTATATTTTTTAATTTTTGAAAGGATTCTTTGCACTTTTCGTTGAAGATAAAAGGAACATCTTTTTTCAAGAGTTGGGTAAGGGGTTTGGCGATTCTTGAATATTCAGGAATGAATTTGCGGTAATATCCTGTAAGACCTAAGAATGATTTGATTTCTTTGACATTGCGTGGTTCTTTTCGCTCTACGATGGCTTGAATCTTATCAAAAGATGGCTGCACACCTTTGTCGCTAATTACGTGTCCAAGGTAAGCCACTTCTTTCTTCAAAAATTCACACTTGTCTGGCTGGAGCTTTAAATTGTTTCTTCTTAGTGATTCAAACACATTTTGTAACTTAATGTTATGTTCTTTTAAATTACTACCAAAGATAACAATATCATCTAGATAGACAAAACAATCGTGACCTAAATTTTGTGTTAAAACATTATTCATAAGCCGTTGGAATGTGGCGGGAGCGTTCCTGAGTCCAAAATTCATTCGATTCATTTCGAAGAGTCCTTGAGGCGTACGAAAGGCTGTTTTGGCTTTATCTTCTTCACGCATCTCTATTTGATAAAATCCGCTGGCCAAATCGAGTGTTGTAAATTAAACTGCTTCTCCGAGTTGATCGAGGATTTCTTCAATGTTTGGCAGAGGAAAATTGTCAGGAATCGTGACTTCGTTCGATTTCCTATAATCCGTTACTACTCTCCACTTCTGTTGACCTGAGGCATCACGTTTTTTCGGTACGACCCATAATGGTGAGGACCATGGACTGTTGCTCGGCCGGATAATTCCTTGTTCTAGCATACTTTTCATTTGGCGCTGTACTTCTTCTTCATGTACTTTAGGATATCTGTAGTTTTTTGATGAAATTGGTGTTGGGTTGGTCACATTGATTTCGTGTTTGATTGCTAGTGTTGTTGTAAGAATATCTCCTTCTAAGAAAAATATGTCGTTGAAGTTTTCGCAAATTTCCGTGATTGATTCCTTTTCTTCCTCGTTGCAATGTTGTAAACGTAAATTTTTATTTAATTCTTTTAGTCGCTCTAGTGTGTTGTTGTTTTTTATTAAATTCATTAAAACAGCTGATTCAGTTTTTAATTCCAATGGTTTAATTTCTATCGTCTGGTTTGTTTTATTTATGATGGGATAATATTTCGTATCTTTTGTGATAAGAATATTTCCTGGTATGATATAGTCGTCATTGACAAGGCCGTCTATTATTGTATTGTTTACGTTTTTTGTTAGGAAGTGAATAGGTATTTGGGATAATGTTTTAGGTGGAATTTTTATTGATTTGTGAAATGTAATTTTATTATCCTTATACGAAATTTCGGCTTGATATTGGGTTAAGAAAGCGTGGCCCAAAATACCATCGTAAGGAATATTGAAATCCTTATCGATTAAATGAAAATTAAAAATGAAATCTTCATGTGGTTTACAAAGTTTAATTTGAATTTTACCTAATGTTTCTATTATGCTATTATTAAGACCCGATAAATTTATTTTTTGTTTAGTATCAATTTCGTTATCGTTATAAATTAAATTATTAATTTTTAGGACCGACGTCGCGGCGCCTGTATCGATTAATAGCTTAAATTGTCCGTTTACTGACTGTGGACTTGAAAATGTTAATTTTTTGTCGCTTATTCTATTAAGTAAGATTGAGGGTTGGCGGTCGTTAATTCGCTTGAATCCGCTGGTGAGACCGTCTCCACCAGGGACTGATTGGAGTTTAAAGAGCTACTTGTGGTAGGTTGCGATTTTGTGTGCCCTATTCGTGGACTAGGGTTTATATTTTGATTAAATTTCTTTTTGCGACATTCAAATCCTTCATGACCTCTAAATTTACAATAGTTACAAATTTTAATTCTATTATTTGAATTATTAGAGTGGTTATTAAAATTATTATTATTAAAATTATTTGATGAAGAGGGATTATGATTTTTCCTACATTCTTTTGTATTATGTGTTTTTGTACGGCAGTTTTTACAAAACTTATTTTGATTTTGACTTTGCCTATCATTATGTCGTTTTATACGACCTTCATTTATAAGATATGCTTCCTCTTCGCAAGCTAAAGAATACGCGGCATTAAGGTTTGTAAATGATCTATGACGTAATATTTGTGAAAGTTCTGGGATAGTATGGTGAGCAAAACGTCTTAATGCAATTCGCTGGATGGCGCGTTTCTCACTTTCAAGTGTGTGAGACTCGGCCTCCTTTTCTGTTGCCATTAAACATTTACTCATTATTTTATCTAACCTAACATAAAATTCTCTAACACTTTCATTAGGTTTTTGTTTTATGGTTTCTAACTGTTCCATTAAATAGTCGTAACTTTCAACTGGGAAATAAATTGCTATTAATTTTTCTCTTAATTCTGCATACGTCCTAATGTCTCGCATATTTATTTTAGCTTTGACTTCCGATGAAATTTTTGAAAATATAAACATTTCTAACGGAATTTTTTGAGCTTGACCATTTAAAATTATCAATGGTTAACTAATGTCCGTTACCGGTCAATTTTGACTAGCAACGGTGCCTGATTTGTTTTTATAGGACATGAAATGAGACACAAGAGAAGTAAATGCTAGTAAGTTGATAATATCCAAATGGTTAAAAAAAATTTAAATTTGCATATTTTGAAAATAAGTAGCGCCTACTTGATTTATATAATATTAGAAAATATACAATTTATGTTTACGTAAAACATTTTGAAACTGTAATTTGACGATTGTGAAGATATTTTTCAATTTAAAAATGAAAAAATGAAATAGATACCAACATTTTACAGAAAAAGAAGAGATAATTTTAACTGAAATTGTAAAAAAGTATATTTCAGTAGTAGAAAATAAATGGCAAAATTGGAATTAGGCGAAAAAAATTTGTTTTTCTTTTTTTTTCGGGGATGATTTCTCCGCAAACTACTAGAGATAGGGGTAAGAGAATGTTATACTTTTTTTTTGTAGAATCGAAAGATACACAATTTTAATTTGAAAAAATTTTCCATATCTCGCACACTTCGCGAGATAATTGGAAAATAAACTTTTTAGGGGTTGTTTCTACCCTTGTCCGGAATCAGAGCACTTTTATTCATAGGGAGAATTGTTCTTAGTGACACTAAGAATATTCCCTCCAATTTTCATCCATATACCCCGATTTCCCGATTTCAGCATTAATTTCAACATTATTTTTACTGTCAAAAAAAATTATTTAAAATATTCAATATTTCACACCGGTGACTACCCCTAACCCCTTAATACAATCATCAAAAATCAAAATTCTTCTTATGCTTAGTGTACACCTGCAAGTCACTTGGAGAAGTTTTTGCAGACACTACTTGCACAGACGTGCCCACGTATTTCATACTTTTTGCAAATTTTCTTTCGCAAGTTACTCTCAGAAGTCGCTTTATGTAAGGACTTGCGACAATGTGTACAGATAGATTATTTTTTATTTGCAAGTTTTGTACATAGGGTCATTTCATCGGTTTTCGTCCAATTAGTGGAGTTCATAGGTTCGTGACATAATAAAAATAATATGTTCTATAATATAATATAAAAATAATATTTTAATTTATTACTAATAGTTTGTATTTTAAGTGTAAATAAAATGATAACTAATTACGTTCATTGTTATTATATAAAAAAATAATAAGTGAAAAACAATTAGTTGTTGTTCACATGTAGGCTAGTTTTCGACCACGATTTAGGATAAGGATTGTTATAAAGAAATTAATTTTAATAAAAAGCAAATGTTTGTATTCATTTAGGCTCTCTTATCTTCCTTCTTAGACCTTCTTATTGCTTTGGGAACTTTTTTTTAGAAACATAACTTTGTCAAATAAGTATTTTGATAATAATTATAATAACTTTCTAATAAATTCAAATATGCTCGGTTATTTGTTTTTATACAACTATTCTATGCTATTTGTTTGAAAAAGTACAGTAAAATGAACGAATACTAAACCTAGACGGCAAACAGGCGAAATGACCCTATAGTCAGCAAGTATTCTTTATTCTTTAATAATAAATGTCTTTTTAAATGCATATATATTTTACTGGACAAATAGTACTAATTTTCAAATTTACCTATTTTTATGATTTTATGACATCATTACTTTGTTAACACTGACAGAATGGATTTGAATATTACAAACATCAATAAATTTTTTCATTTTTAATTTTATAAATAATATACTCATTTTGACAACCCTATTTATAGTGTCGTGACTACTTTAATTAGACAGTTGCTAATTTGACGTAAGTCCACCGAACATTAATGGTTTAGAATTGGCAGGGCTTGCTGTCACCAGGGCAGCCTTTATACTGGGCTCCGACAGTTGATAATCGTGCCGAACTAGGATGATGCTTCTGGTTGGCGCGATGGGAAACCAAATTCCTTGATCCTGTTGATGTTGAGGATTTCGCTGCTAACTTATAGACGGTGTAGTGTTTAAGAAATAATAAGATTTGTTTTAAATTCGAAATTAGATATTTTAGTCACTAAAACGTTAAAATAGTTTACAATGGTATTATTTAATTATGATAATAAAAATATGTTACTCTTTATTTTTATAAGTTTATTAATTTTGATTAAATTTAGAAAATACAAAAAGTAGATAATGATATTAAATTTCAATCGTACATCCGTAGTTATTGCAGCGCGTTGAATTATGAAATTTGAATCCGTTTTTGTTTGAATCGGCGGCGGCTTTTATTTGTTGATACTGCTTGCTCAGCAGTTTGACGGTGTGACGTCAGTGATCATCCGATTATTGAGTCTCGACAATAGATTTGATTACTTATTATTAATTGTTATCAACTTATCATTGATCATTGTAGGTAGGTATTACTGATATGATATTAATGAACATATTTATTATATCTTATACGTGAAACTGAAAATTAATATTACTTTATTATACATTTTTTTATTCCCACTTTTTTATTTTTTATTTTACATGTTCCCAACAAACGAGCGTTATCATCTGCCATAAAAATTTCAGATATTATGTCGATATGAGAAATTTCTAATTCAGTAAAAAGCTACGCTCTAGTAAAGTTAATGTTATGTAAAGTTAACTTAAATATTACGTTAAGACAGAATTTGTTATTATTATTTCTCATTATTATTTTTCAAATTGTTCAAACTGATAATTATTTCTCACAATAAATGCATCTCCATTGATATTTTATTACTACCTTGTAAATACATTGAATAAAAAAATAAAAAGCCATTCTTTGTATTGTAGGTATAAAACACATACTGTCACAAACAGAGTTGTATTAGCAGAGTGCGAAGTATATGGTGGGGACAATTAAATCGATTGCAACGTGATTAGTGGAGAAAACAAGCATTAATTCGGGCTCATATGTGTTTATAGTATAATAAAAAATATTAAATAAAAATATTTACATTGATTCACTTTGATTATAAACGCAGTTGCAACTAACATATCATTCCTTATTTATCTGTCAACAGTATTAACGTCTACACGTCAATCCATAAATACAGAATTAAAAATATTTGATGTATTTTCACTCACATAGTCACATGCAATAATGTTTCATAAGGAGTTAAAGTTATTGATGTTTGTCTTATGACTCTACATTCAACCAAATGACTTATGCCAGCATTTCTTAATTGTCGAATTTCCCTGACGTGCGTCACCGGCACCAGCAACTATTTCCTCTGCATAGTCCGAGGTTGGAAGGAAATACTGTCTTGATAATTATATCCATATTAATGTCGAAAATTGTTTAATTACTTTTTTAATATAACTGTTATACTTCATCCAGCATTTTATTGTTCAAACTGAACAAATCAAATTGTTCAAATTTATTTATAAAAAAAATTAATTGTAAATAGCAAATATTTGTATTCAGATTTTACCGTTTGTTTAAAAATATTTTAAATTTATTTATTTCCACGGTTATCATTATTTATATTCGTTAATGAGCCCGGAAAAATGTATATTATAGATGTCGTTGCTATCACATGTATATAAAATATGTATTTGTGTAAAGACTCGGGAAAAAATATCAAAAATGTTTAGATTTAACTTGTGTAAGTTTTTCTACTCAATTCATATAGGCAACTGCCAATTCACTAAATCTTGATATTTTTTTGCAAGTCGTTTTATGAATATATTTATTGGCGATGTTTTGACAGGAAATATTTTTTATTACAAGTATCGTAAACCCAAATATTTCCTTTTATCTATTTTTATTGGTTTATTGCTTTGTCTATTGTATTACTTCCTATGTCCATAAATAAATACATATTTACCTAAAAAATTGCAGAAACAATTTGAAAATTGACTTCTCACAAGTCACTCTCCCAAGTCGTACGTGTACACTAGCAAGTCCATGCAAGCATAGAGTACTTGCAGAGAGAGCGAAAACTTGCAGCAAGTGCTCTATGGTAACGTGTCCACAGCACGTAAATGCTCTCAGAGAGCGACTTGGTAGAGTAAAAATTGCCAGTGTAGATAGACCATTAATCTGCAAACATATAAGTATACAGTAAGTGTCTATATACTTATATTTTTGTACTGTATTGTGTACGTAGGTGCAAATGCACATAATTATTTGTTTAGAAAAAATTTCCAATTTTTTTTTAAACATTAATGTATGCAATAATAAAAGCAGTCATAAATTACTTTTTACCAAAAGCATCTAGGTAATATACATTGGTGTCTAGTCTAAAAAGAAATAGTACTATTGTCTATACAAACAAGTAACAAAAATAAAAGAAAACTTTTTTTTAATAACAGCATTATGAGAGAGTGTGACAGAGTTTAAAAATGATTAGAAAATTAATTGCTCCTCTTTTTTTACTAAATTGGTTTTATCTTAAAGTAATACTTGTGACTCTGTGTGTCACCTAAGAAATTAAATTCCACACTAACACATTCAAATGGGACGTATCGCCAGTTGCGATACGTCCCAAATGAAGAATAATTTAAAGTATTGGGTTTTTGCACCATATTATATATATATATATATATATATATATATATATATATATATATATATATATATATATATATATATATTTACACTATGCTGAAATATAGTATATAAAGATAGTTTATAATTACCTGGACCAAATTGTATTTTAATCAAGTAAAATTAGCGGGTCAGAATTTTGTTAGGATCGCATGAACCAAATTGTATCAACTCTATATAGGTAATATGCTGATATCTACAAATATACGTACAGACCGTTTTCGTTTAAAAAAAAAAAAACAAACAAACCATGGCCTCTACACCCGAATCTTTCCTTTTCCAATACACCCATTCGTATTAATCTATATTGTATTGTATAATATATTATCTATAACCGAATGTACATATAGTATTGTACATGTACTCCCCTTACCCAGTCACCCTACAAAATCAGTTTTTTTTAAACGAAAATGAAGTACAATATATACACTATTATAGTGCACATATGCACACATATGTATGTATGCATTGTATGTTTACAGATGTGTTTAGATGATTATAACCAACATAACAGTATGTATGTACCATTCATTGGAACAGCGCGAAAGGTGATTTCAATGCATGTACATGTCACATCTTACACCATTCAAATATCATCCTAAATGATTTATTGAATTGTAGATTATAAATAAGAGCAATTATTATTAAAATAACTAAGTATTGGTTGGTACCTTCCAAGCTAATGTTAGTTTTAAGTTGAAAGGTTCAAAACCCGCTAAACGAACGTCACTCGCTAACAAACGTAATAAATACGGCTATCTGGTTATGTAAGTGAACATAATGAAAAGGATATACATAATATGTAAGTAGAATAAATATGTGACAGAGATACTAATGAATATCATCGCTTACTACTTTAACAGCGTAATAAATTATTTCATTAATTATGTAATAAGACAATTATTCAACAAGCGTGTAATAAGAACTATTACCGATGTGGATAAAAAATGGATGGATAATAAAAGTAAATAGTTTAGCGTTGCCATGTCCAACATGTGATCCATCAGTATTTGTTTTTCTAAAATTTCTTAAGTATTCAACTACTTATATATATAGATAGGAAAGACCAATAGGAAAAAAACCCCAATGGTCCACCGCCTTCTTTAGCGAATTTACAGAATGAAAAAAAATTTAGTTATTACGGTCATTCGTATACTAAGCAGGGTTGTGCACGTAGACTATGTAAGGTAGATCACCCCAATTGTTTACGCGTAAACAATAAGGTAGACTTCGTAACAAGTGTCTACATAAACAATGTAGTCAATGTAAAAAATGAATGTATTGTTTTATTTATTTTACAACAGATCGTTAAGGAGTTTCGATAGACTCTAAAAAAATTACATATTATGTAAACAAACCAAAAAATATAAACAAAGTTACATATTATGTATGGTATATACAACAATAATACCCCTGTCGCAGCATCTGCATAACATAGCGAATTTCCAAATATTGGGCACTGGCGGATCTCATCTAAGACCTGTACCTATTTAAAATAGTTTAGCTTTCTAAGAGTAAAAGAATTTTTAAAATCGGCTGGGTAATTAGTTTTGGTATTTTTGGGGACCCAAGAACCCGAACGGATTTTGTGCAGCATAGTTGTATCCATCTAAAATAATTTAGTTCTCTAGCAGTGAGAAATTTTTTAGAACTGGTTCGGTAGCTTATTACTGGCGTTTTCGGATCTGCAAGATCCCGGTGGACCTCATTAAAAAATCAGCTCGACCGTATATTCTAGGCGGACTTTATGTAATATATATATATATATATATATATATATATATATATATATATATATATATATATATATATTCAAAACCCGTTGTGTAGCATTCTACGTCGCATTTGCATCCGCAGGACAGTTGTGGATCTCAGATAACACAACCTGTACCTATCTAAAATAGTTTACCTCGGTAATAGAAAAAAATTTTCAAAATCGGTCAGTTATTTTATTTTTGACACTTTTAGGTCCCACTGACACTGTCGGACCTTACATAACGTAATCTATATTTATCTAAAATAGTTTAGCTCCGTAACAGTGAAAAAATTTTCAAAATCGGCCAGTTAGTTTATTTTTGACACTTTTGGGTCCTATGGACCCTGGCGGACCTTACATAATGTAATCTATGTCTATTTAAAATAGTTTAGCTCTGTAACAGTGAAAAAATTTTCAAAATCGGTCGGTTAGTTTATTTTTACCACTTTTGGGTCCCATGGACCCTGGCGGACCCTAAATAACGTAATATATATCTATCTAAAATAGCTTAGTTCCCTAACAGTGAAAAAATTTTCAAAATCGGTCGGTTAGTTTATTTTTGACACTTTTGGATTCTATGGACCGTGGCAGACCTTAGATAACGTAATCTATATTTATCTAAAATAGTTTAGCTCTGTAACAGTGAAAAAATTTTCAAAATCGGTCAGTTAGTTTATTTTTGACACTTTTGGGTCCTATGGACCCTGGCGGACCTTACATAACGTAATCGATATTTATCTAAAATAGTTTAGTTCTGTAACAGTGAAAAAATTTTCAAAATGGGTCAGTTAGTTTATTTTTGACACATTTGGATCCTGTGGACCCTGGCGGACCTTACATAATGTATTCTATATCTATCTAAAAGAGTTTAGCTCTGTAACAGTGAAAAAATTTCTAAATTGGTCGTTTAGTTTATTTTTTACAATTATGGGATCAGTAAACCCTAGCGAAACTGATACAACTCTAGTACTCTAACAGTAAGAAAAGGGTTCTAGGGATCTGATATAACTTATGGCAGTCCGTAAGCTTCTTGCGGACGTCATTTAATTAATTAATTCAAATACTTTAACTTACTAACTGTGAAAAAATTTTTAAAATCGATTGGTTAATTAATTTTTGGCCTTTTTAGGTCCCGAAAACCTTGACCTCACATAAAATACATTAAATCCATTTAAAATTGTTAAATTTTTTTTTAACATTAATAATTATTTATTAGTGAAAAAATTTTCAAAATCGATTCAAAATATTTTTCCGTGCATACATATGTACATTGTACATATTATGTTGTTTTGTTTCATATTTTATAATATTATATCATAACATAATCTTCAGTTTCTTGTTTGTTTAAAAATTCAATAAAAAAAATAAAAAATTCTTCATTACATTAGCTTAGAAAATCTGTTTAATTTTCATTTTTCAACTTGAGATAGAACCATGCTAATTATAATGCAATAAATGAGAAACAAAACTCTATACATGTATGTGTGTTATAACACATGTATGTGAGTTTCAGTTGTTCTCACAAAATTCTTTAATAAAAAAGTAAAATATTTTTATACTTCATAAAGAACTGAGATATAAATATAAATTACTTATTAGACTAACAAAGAAAGAAAACTAAAAGAAACAAAGAAATATAAAAGTGAAAATTTACTTTTTCTCGAAAAATACTTAAAATCGAAAGAAAATTATAAGAATATTTTCTTCATAATTTTTTTTTGGGTTTTTAACCATGTAAAAATCGAACTGTCTAATGATAGGATCGAATGATAAAAAATGGCCAGAAAACCTACTTCTGGACATCCGATATTTCTGGCTAAAGGACTTAGCCATGCCAGATCAACATCGAGTCTCCATACGAAATTTCATAAGCATTAAACGTTTCGTTCGAAAGTTATCGTGGCGACACATATATACATATATATATATATATATATATATATATATATATATATATATATATATATATATATATATATATATAAATTTTAGTGAATATCATTTTCGTATTCTGGAGACCTCAAAACATATTTCTGTTATGGTCTCCGCCGAAGGTTGCGTCGTGACACGTAGTGTAATAGCTGAATTTCGAGTTTTCGAAATTCGCTAAAAATGAAAATACACGAAACGAAAGCAAAAAATTTTTTAAATCATTTAAGTATTCATTTTTTTAATTATTAATTTTATTGTTATTAATAATATTTTTTAACGTAAAACATTCGCAAACATTGTTACGCCTTTGGCTGCTAAAGGCCACACGGCTAAGTAACACACCCCCCTAACCAGAAGGAACTTTACACGTCTGAGCAAAAATAACTAACACCTAAAAAATCTAAGCTAAAGCTTACTTACAATAACGATTAAATAAATGACCTAATGAATACATAACTTTACATTATGAATCAGTACTAACTGAACTAATCATTAATGCATCCGAACCTGACTAAAAGTTACTATCTAACCTCAACAATCCAAAAATATGTTCCAACGAGCAAATAGACATTTGGGACTCACTTTGGACCCCCATTTCAAAAAAATTCAAAATTTCGCTCACCAGAGCAGACATACACTTGAGGCGCATTTCGACCCCCAAACTTTAAAATCCATTCCGCTCACCAGAGCAACCTAACTTTGGGCTCACATAGGACCCCAAAAATTTCTAATCCAACATTTTCACGCTCACCAGAGCAATATTAGTGTGAGCCTGCCGCAGGACCCCACACATGATAAATTGAAACTAGGGACTCACATAGGACTCCCTCAAAAAAATTTTCTCAATCAGAAAGTTTATTATAAAAAGTTATCATAAAAAACTAAAGCCCTAACTAATTAAATCTAAAGAGACTAAAACTGTAAATTTAATACTAAAGTAACTAAATAATTTTAGAAGACTAGAACCATATTGAACTAAAATTATAAGCCTAAACTTATCGTTAACTGAAATAAAAATTTCACAAACATACAGACACAGACATGTATCCTAATCCTTAACAACTTCATTTTCCAGTGTTTCAGATCCGAGTACAACTCGTAATTACAATTTCTTGTACACAACTGGAAAGTGAAACAGACCTAAATGAATTTTTCTAAAACAAGCCTAACCATATCGAAAAGCTAAATCTCAACTTACCGGCAAAATTTAAAAAAAAATACCCTAAAATTAAATGTTCCAATCTACAAAGATTCAACTATAAGAACCACGATTTATTAACCTAACGTCCAAAAATATAACCTCACATATACCTAAAAAAACTCTTCTTTTCCAATTCAAATTGCAACTCCCCTTTCCTATTAAGCCTTGAGTCAAATTTGTGACTCCCTTTTCCTTTCAGGCCCCACGTTAAAGGCCAAATTTGTGTTACGTCTTTGGCTGCTAAAGGCCACACGGCTTAGTGGTGCTCCAGCTAGCACGGAGAGCAGAGGAGGTCATTACAGATCCTAATCAAAGGTTAACTTAGCTAAATTTAAATACCTAACAAACGATCCTTTATAACTAACAAAAAAAATGGGCGCCACCCCTTTTTATCTTATAATTTCTGAAAAAAGAGGAAAAATTACAATTAGATCTTAAAATTGCACCGGCCATTCTACATCACTTATGAAACACTCGGTATATACTTATATCGATCTCTGAAAACAGGTAATGTATTAGTTACAAAATAAAAATATAAAAATTACTATTGTATTGTAATATTGTAAATAATGTTAATTATTGGAATCATTTTTTTTGAATCATTTTTTTTTTAAACAAATTTATTATTGTAATAACATTTAAACATTTTTATAGTAAAAAATTTCTTTTTAAAATAAATTTATTAAAATAAAAAAAATGTGTTTTTATTCAGAGGAAAACCTGTACAAATTTTCAGATAAAAATATACAATCATAAAATTCATTTTCACATATTAGACAGAAATCTTCGCCGTTTGATATCAGTTTATATTTAGTGACGTCAGCTGACAGTTTAAACCTGTTTTCAGATAAAAATATTATAAAATTATGGAAGCAACACCATCTTTTCATGGAATTTTGAATCTAGGTACAGAGTTCGCGGTAGTTAGGATTAGCAACGCCATCTTTTAACTATCGAAAAAAGGTTTTCGATGCCATCTATTGACAATTTTGCAAACTTACACACAGGGATCACTATTATCCAGACTATGAGAGCCAACTAGTAGCGAATTTACAGGAAGGTGGCTGCGCCATCTGTTACGGAATTTTTAAATTCTTAGGTTAAAAAATTTTTGTTAGGTTAGACAAAATTTTGCTAACACATTTGAAAACACATTGTTTGCTTGTTGGATATGATGTATGAGATTTTATTTGACGTCTTATGACGTTAATGACTGTTAAAAAATTTAAAAACTAAGCGCATTTATATTGTACAAAAGAAACACTTAAAATTTTAATAAAGGAATAGATACATATTTCGATAAATTTGTGAAATGTATAGTAATGTTAATGTGCGATCTATACAGTACTCTGTTAAAAGTAAAGGTCTCTACGTTGTTAAAATCATATTTTGTAAATATGAATAAATTTTTTTTAAAAATCTTATGCACTTTGGTGTCATTTTTGGTGTCATTTGGGGCACTTTGGTGTCGTTTGGTGTATCGCCTACGACGGTGGTGAAAAAATTTCGGGTGAAGGGTTATACTTAAGGCCCTATAGGAGATATTAAAATAAGCTATCAACATTTAATAAGTTGTTAAAAAAAATCTTTTTAATTTTCCAACAGCTGTATGTTAATTATTTAATAAAATATTTTAAAATAATGTGCGTGTTATTATTTCTTACATACCACAGTCCTTAATTTTAGTAATTCGTTAAAAAAGATCACGGAAATGATTGTTCTTACAACGAACTATGTAATGTGTATTTTCTGAGCTATTAAAATAGGTAATGTTTTTTACTTGCTCCTGAATATAGGCAATTAAATTGAATTGTCCTATTAACATTCTGACACAATAGAACATATGTGCAAACTATGTAATTCCTGCTAATAAGTATTCACCCATATTATTAATGATTTATTAAAAATAAAGTATCGTCGAACAATAATGATCTAAAACTGCTGTGCAGGAAAGGGTTAATTTAATTGAATACAGCTTAACTGCGAAAAAAAAAATTTCGTATCCCAAATTAAAGTTTTTATCCGCTCTTGAAAGACGGCGACAATTATTTTACTTTCCACCCTGTATACGTATTTATGTATTCTAAAGTATGAAATTGCATAAAGGAATGTTACGTTTTTTTGCATTAGACATAATTTTCAATTCGTTTGCTTAGAAAATAATATATATATATATATATATATATATATATATATATATATATATATATATATATACATATATATATATATATATATATATATATATATATATATATATATATATATATATATTGTTAGAGAATTCGAAGTAAATAAAAGAAACTTATTCAAATAAAATTTTAAATGTTTGAAATCAAGAAAGTTTCTTATTGCCTGAAAAAAAATAAAAGGAAAATTTTAAATAATAGAAATTTTCAGTTTGAATTAAAATTTATTTTCCTTGGCTAGTTCAGTCTTACATATTTTTTTGTTTAATTGTTTAATTGTACAATTTTTGGTACAATTTCAGGGTCGTGAATGTTAATTTCAGATTGTTCCCAAATGAACTTTTGTACAAAAAAAATTAGATTATTGAGTGATAAAAGTATTTGTTACAATAAATAATTAACAACAATTTCTTGGTTAATTAACAATTACAATGTAAATTATTAAAATTTAGGAAATTTGTAAAGTAGCAACAAAGTAATTATAAAATAGCAACAAATTAGTTTAGAAAAAAATTACATAATACTAAAAGTTAGTTAGTCAGTATATATTTTAGCAAGATAAAATAAAGAACAAGAAAATTAGCATACGCAGGAAAATATAGAGAAAATTACGAAATACAATAATTTTAATAAACTACAAAAAGAGAAAGTAAGAAAGATATAGAAATTTAACAAGATAGAAATATTTACTGACTAATATACATGCACGTTATAATTTAAAATTCATGACTAGGTTAGGTAGGTTATGTAACTCATGTAGGTAGGCTTAATTTCGATTAAATGGAAGAATATTATAAAGATTTAACAATGGTTTGAGTGACAGAAAAGTCAATACGAATAGATATTCAATTGTTTTACGTTAAATGAAAACTACACATTACAAGAAAGTTAAATTGCAGAAAAGTCAACTGTTTTACACTTATTAGATTCACTAAGTAAAAGTTAATTTATTAATTAAAGAAAGCACCATTCAATTAATTTGCAAAAAAAAGGAAATAAATCATGCCAAAAAAATTACTTAGCTAATGAATTCCACTGTAAATATTGGTATTGGTTGGACTATAGCACGGTGACGTGTGGTGGTGGTCACTCAAATGCGGACGCCATTCACAAGAACTCCAAATTTGAACCACAGCGAGTTGATTTCATTCCAAATTTTGTCCATTTAATAGTAACACATGTGCTTTCCAGTTTACATACTAATTTCCACTATGGTACTTGTCACTCAATATCCATTTCCAAAAAGTTTATACCAATTTTCACTTATTTAGTTACAAAATTCCTGTATTATATAGGAGTATATTTAAGAAATTGAATAAATAAAATTGTAAATTTAATTAAATTAATCATTGTCAAAGTTGAAATTAAATTAAAAAAAAAGAAGGTTTGAATTCAACATAGGTATAACCTCCACACTACATGTGACCAAAATTTTACATGTTAAAAACTAATTTCATTATTACAATAATGTAAAATATATAACAAAAAACATAATTTAAGCGTACCTGTATTATATAGGAGCCCGGTCGTGGTCAAAACCAAATTAAAAGAGAATTAACATAACCGATCAACTGATATATATATAGGCCGAGTTTAGCGCGAAAATTACATTACCACAGTTCTACCAATCAAAAAAAATTTAATGAATTTGACACATACCAAAGTACAGTTGGTGTCAACAAAAAGGTACAGCAAAAGTACAGTTAGAGGCAACAAAAAGTTCAATAAAATTAATTTAGGAAATTAACAGTTTTTAAAATTCTCAAAACGTTCTACAGAACGTAACACTCTTAACGACCCGTTAAAAAAAAATTTTGATAAAATTTTTTTTTTTTTTTTTTTTTTGAATAGTAAGATTAGGTATCCTAAAAGCAGTTAAGTGATTTCTATTTTAGCAAAGATGTGTTTGCTAAATTTGGGCGCCAAACTGATTAATCTTACCAAAATTTCAGCATTTTCGCATAGTGCTGTAGGTACAAAATGTATAGTAGTGACTGAACAGAATTTAAAGGTTAAAAGGCAAGTTTTTGAAATAGGGTTTTGAGATTGAAATTAGTTGTTTTAATCGAAATTCATTTCTTTTTGAGGTTCGTCGTACTTTTCAGGTTACTAATGAAAAAAATTTACTTAACCTAAGTCTGTCAGTTCAGACATAAATCCGAATAATCGCAATAATAGTTAACTAAACTAACTTACTAAACTAAATTTGTCTGAGACAAATATAAATTCAATTAATTTCAATTAAATTTGAGATTTAGCTCAAATATAGATCCGCCTAAGCGCTTTGCTTTGCAAAATTGTATATGGGCAATGGAACAATGATTAGCCGGTCAGCCAGAGATCACTCGAAAATAGAAAAAAAATTTATGTAAGTCCCCACAATAATAAATTATAATGGTCGGCCGGACCTACGAAGAGAAAAGGAAAGATAAATCGTTGTGCTGTAAGAACATAATGTTTGGTCAGCCCACAACGAACAAAATACAAAAGAAAAAGAGAAAAATTGAGTGAGTCCCCCTGTAATTAGCATAATCACGAGCCATTTTCAATTCCCATTGACTAGAAATATAAGAAAACAAAAAATAAAACTATTATAGGTAGCAACAAAAAAAAAATACAACGAACTCAATTTAATAAGTGACTGTTGAAATTATTTAGGTAAAAATTGTAGTAATATGAACACACAAGCAAAACCCTGAAAAACCTTAAGTTTAAATTACTAATGAATTGCGAACAAAAAAAATTTCTGTTTAAATTAAATGACATTGCTCCCACAATGCCTTGCTCTGTTATAAAATCGGGTTAAACTAATTCCGAAAAATTAGCCACAGAGCCTTCATTTCGATCAGACGTAAGCCGGACGAAATGGTAGCACACTAAATTAAATTATTACTATTCTATAAACTAAATTTTTTTTTTAAATTACTAAATGTTAAACTAATTTTAGTGCTAATTAACCCTAATTAAATTTTAGTACATAAAGGTAATACAAAAAGGTAAAGAAAACGTAATGATTCTATTACGAAAGGTAGACGCAAAATAAGATAAAGATAACGTAAATTAGAGAAATATTAATGTTAAATGACATAAATTCTGTTTATGTCATGCCCCAAGTAATGTCAGTCCACATTATCAAAGAGCCTTCGTTTCGATCAAGTTGACACCTGACGAAACGGAAGATACTTACTAACTAAATCTTAACTAATTTAATAAGAAAAATATAAATAAGGTAAATAGAATATAGGTAATGAAGAGAGAAAAATATAAATATACAAAATTAAATGACATGATTTCAAATTCATGTCGTGCCCTAAGCCACATCGCGAAATGTTAACTAAAGGCCTTCGTTTACCTTCAGGAAAAACCTGAGGAAACGGAAACGTAAATATAATGAATAGAAAAAAAATTATTCGAGTATGAATAATAAGGAAAGTTTTTGTCGTGTGACACGTAAGGTAAATATAATTTTAAGTAAGGAGTAAATTTATAAAAAGGCAAAAGTAGTTAAATTTTAAATGTAATAGAGAGTAACGTAAATACACATTTATTACACATAGAAAAAGTGCCAAATGACCACTAAATAAAATCAGATAGCAATTTAAAGGTAAAGATATATTACATTTTATTAAGGACAGTAATATAAATTGAATGTAAGTTAGCTTTGGTGACAATAGAGGTTACAAATAGAGTGATTTAGACGAACAGACGGACTACAAATGTTACAATGAAAGGTAAAAGACAAACGGACGGACTAGAAGAGATAAAATGAGAATTACTGACTACAAAAATTGGCTGTCACCATATAAAATATAAATGACAAGTTGATAGAGTCATTTTAATCGCAATTTCTTGAGGATTCTTACCTCCCATGGCAAAACGATTGTAAAGAACGGCCAATTGCCAAATTCTGCATGCCGAGGCAGTGCGGCAAGATATAAATGACAGACGGACTGAATGTAAATTAGAAAAAAAGGTAATCACCAAATATTGTAAAAATGTAACAGTGTATTTACGTACAATAAAAGGAATAATTAAACGTAGTGAAAAGATAAGATAAGAGATAATATAGATAATATGGACTACCAAATTGATTTTTATTGTTGGCGCTCAACGTATGGTTTTAACATAGAGACATGGTATGTGGATATAGACGGACGACGGACAGATAACAAAATTCAGACGAAATATATGTTAAACCGAATGTAGAGAGCCTGTTTACGCAAGGAAACGAAATAACAGAATTTACGTGGGAAAAACATAACAACGTAGTAAGAGAGGCGAGATAGGAGGTAACAGTGAGTAGATAAAGTAATTGTAGGTATAGTAATCAGTGTGATACCTTAAGTTGCGAGTGACAAAAAAAAAATAAAATAACAAATAAATCTGAAATTTCAGATATAACTCCGTTAAAACTTACTTACTAGATTCGAGTTCGACTCAAATATATATCCGCATTCGCGTATTAAATTTTCCTAACTAACTAAGTTATGCTAAAACTTAACTAACTAATCCTTACAAACTAGTTTAAAAGAACTACACCTAGGATCTGAGTTTAACCCAGATATATATCCGCTTACGCGCATTATAGGGGAAATGTATTAAAGTACCCACTGGTCAGCCAAGGTTCACATAGACGACCAATCCCTAAGCATACAACGCAATTAGGAAGATTGATCACGTAAGGTACGTAAGCCCCTGAAATGCCAAAATACGGCGGTCAGCCAGGCCTACCAAAAAGAAAGAAAAAAAGAAAAGAGAAGAGAAGAGAAGATAACGAATGAAGTCCTGTAATGCGTTCAAACGCGGTCAGCCGGCCTCATCCGATAATAAAAACGTGAACCCCCTGTAGAGCGAAGTTACTCTAATCATTATAAAATCCCCAAATGACTAGATACACACATAACGTAACTAAACTAATGACGCAACTTAAGAAAACACAGTGAACATATAATAACGGAATAAACTAAGGTAAAAGGGACAAGCATTGTCACATGTTAATTTAAACTTAATTGAACAGAAGTAGATATTGACGAACAGACAGACAAAATAGGGGTAAATTAAAATTCAGATACAGAAATAGATCGAATACACGTATTCGTAAAGTACCTCCAATACTCGCACAAAACATAAAAATACCTAGGCTCATCACGCTTCGAGTCAACGTACGAAATGTTAGCCTGAATTAAGTAAAGTAGACATCTGTCTGGCAGTAAGTGTAGTGGCACTACGACCATGACGTAAAAGCTCATAGGCGAGTTCGTCTCTTTTAAGACCAACAAAGCTTACGTGTGTGTCCATATTAAAGAAAAAAAATTCAAAATATTCAAAATATTCAAAGTATTAACAGACAGACAGACGAGAAAAGGAAATAGGATAAATAAAGAAAGGTAATTAGAAAAAGTCACTTACGAAATTGCTGAAGTAAAAAAATAGATTCGTACTCAAAACATCGAACTCCGTTTGGGCAATAAAATCCATAATAACCATATCCCGGATTTCCACAGTATTAAAATATAAAAATGGCTTAAAATCCAATACACAATACAATCACGATCGGACTCCTTTTTCAAAAATTGGGCTACCTACAATAAAAAAATGTTAAAATCCAAGAAAATACAAAAGTCACAAAAGAGAAAATAGAAATGTTTAGGAACAATCTGAAAAATTTTCGGGCCCCAATGTTGGCCGCGCCATAATATTTTGTTAGAGAATTCGAAGTAAATAAAAGAAACTTATTCAAATAAAATTTTAAATGTTTGAAATCAAGAAAGTTTCTTATTGCCTGAAAAAAAATAAAAGGAAAATTTTAAATAATAGAAATTTTCAGTTTGAATTAAAATTTATTTTCCTTGGCTAGTTCAGTCTTACATATTTTTTTGTTTAATTGTTTAATTGTACAATTTTTGGTACAATTTCAGGGTCGTGAATGTTAATTTCAGATTGTTCCCAAATGAACTTTTGTACAAAAAAAATTAGATTATTGAGTGATAAAAGTATTTGTTACAATAAATAATTAACAACAATTTCTTGGTTAATTAACAATTACAATGTAAATTATTAAAATTTAGGAAATTTGTAAAGTAGCAACAAAGTAATTATAAAATAGCAACAAATTAGTTTAGAAAAAAATTACATAATACTAAAAGTTAGTTAGTCAGTATATATTTTAGCAAGATAAAATAAAGAACAAGAAAATTAGCATACGCAGGAAAATATAGAGAAAATTACGAAATACAATAATTTTAATAAACTACAAAAAGAGAAAGTAAGAAAGATATAGAAATTTAACAAGATAGAAATATTTACTGACTAATATACATGCACGTTATAATTTAAAATTCATGACTAGGTTAGGTAGGTTATGTAACTCATGTAGGTAGGCTTAATTTCGATTAAATGGAAGAATATTATAAAGATTTAACAATGGTTTGAGTGACAGAAAAGTCAATACGAATAGATATTCAATTGTTTTACGTTAAATGAAAACTACACATTACAAGAAAGTTAAATTGCAGAAAAGTCAACTGTTTTACACTTATTAGATTAATTAAAATTGACATAGTGTTTGAAAAATTACCAAACCGGATCGGCTGGGACTGGAACCCGGATCTCTTGGTTACCAGCCAAGCGCATTACCAACTAGGCCACCGATCACTTGTTCGAGTGCCACTCCAATTCAGCAATCAATCAAACACAACCTCTCTCTAATGCGAGACGCAGTTTTTTATACTTTTTAATTTCAAATGTTATCGAGTGCCTGTGAAACATTATTAGTGTATGGCGGATTTTTATCCGTATTTAAACATACACCAATATTCATATGTTCACTAAATGTCCAGCTTTGGCTGATACTTGAACATACGTAACTCATGTAGGTAGGCTTAATTTCGATTAAATGGAAGAATATTATAAAGATTTAACAATGGTTTGAGTGACAGAAAAGTCAATACGAATAGATATTCAATTGTTTTACGTTAAATGAAAACTACACATGACAAGAAAGTTAAATTGCAGAAAAGTCAACTGTTTTACACTTATTAGATTCACTAAGTAAAAGTTAATTTATTAATTAAAGAAAGCACCATGCAATTAATTTGCAAAAAAAGGAAATAAATCATGCCAAAAAAATTACTTAGCTAATGAATTCCACTGTAAATATTGGTATTGGTTGGACTATAGCACGGTGACATGTGGTGGTGGTCACTCAAATGCGGATGCCATTCAAAAGAACTCCAAATTTGAACCACAGCGAGTTGATTTCATTCCAAATTTTGTCCATTTAATAGTAACACATGTGCTTTCCAGTTTACATACTAATTTCCACTATGGTACTTGTCACTCAATATCCATTTCCAAAAAGTTTATACCAATTTTCACATATTTAGTTACAAAATTCCTGTATTATATAGGAGTATATTTAAGAAATTGAATAAATAAAATTGTAAATTTAATTAAATTAATCATTGTCAAAGTTGAAATTAAATTAAAAAAAAAGAAGGTTTGAATTCAACATAGGTATAACCTCCACACTACATGTGACCAAAATTTTACATGTTAAAACTAATTTCATTATTACAATAATGTAAAATATATAACAAAAAACATAATTTAAGCGTACCTGTATTATATAGGAGCCCGGTCGTGGTCAAAACCAAATTAAAAGAGAATTAACATAACCGATCAACTGATATATATAGGCCGAGTTTAGCGCGAAAATTACATTACCACAGTTCTACCAATCAAAAAAATTTAATGAATTTGACACATACCAAAGTACAGTTGGCGTCAACAAAAAGGTACAGCAAAAATACAGTTAGAGGCAACAAAAAGTTCAATAAAATTAATTTAGGAAATTAACAATTTTTAAAATTCTCAAAACGTTCTACAGAACGTAACAATATATATATATATATATATATATATATATATATATATATATATATATATATATATATATATATATATATATATATATATATATATATATAATTTTTATTATTTACATATAGTAACAGATAATTGTAGGTGTTTTTATAAAATTAGACTGCAAATTGTTTAAAAGCAGACATGGGTAATGCACAATCCAAATTACAATTTTCATCATATAGGTATATATGGGTATTGTTTAAATTGTCTAAAACTATCGATTTTTTTATTAAAAAATGTTTTAAACTGTATAAATGCTTTTATTTAGGAGTAGAAAGGTTAACACAACATTAATTTTTGATCCTAAAAAGCGTATCTTAACATAACTATCTAGAAAACCAGAATTTTCATTTCAATTTTGAGTGCTCAGTTTATAAAAAGATGCTAGTTTTGTTACACAGAAAGAAATCGTTTTAATTGTAATCTAGTACATTATCGATGGTCAAACATTTTACGTTAAATGAATAGGTTCTCATTCGTAATAAATTTTAGTATCAATAATACTATTGCCGGAAATAAATTTTCTAATATTAACAGAATTTCCTATTTTTTTACAATCAAATTTTTCATCTGGTATAAAAATTCCAAACAAATACATTCTTATAGCATATTTACATGTATAATACATATGAGATCTACGTAACCTATGCGATATTATAGCTTTGAATGTACATAGTCAGCATTTTGCTATAACTTTGTATCGTTAAAATACACATAAATAATATTACATATACTTACATGGCTAAGAAATTATTTTTAATTTTTTATTAAATATAAATTAGAGTTTTGAAATTATTGTGAAAAAATTTGACTTTTAGAATTGAAAAATTTAATATGGCTTTGTATAGTTAATTCCCGAGTTCACTGGAAAAAAAATCCGTTAAATTTAAAGTACAAAGAGTACAATTTCATATTTAAGATAAATTACTATTACAGTCGCTCACAAAACTAAAGCCATAGGTATATGTATAAAGTAATTTTTTATAATTAAAACAATAGAAAATAATAAATTTAACAAAAACAGATACATTGGTTATATAAAATTTAAAATATTAAAAGGAAATTTTCTTAAAATATACGGAACATTGTACAATTAAATAAGGCCAAAAAATATCTATAATGAGAAATTAATGTTTCAAAACTACTTTAAGATCATCGAATTAATGTTTCAAAAAACTAAGATGATTACATATTAAGTTTTAAGAATAAGATTTTTTAAAAAAATTTATTCATATTTACAAAATATGATTTTAACAACGTAGAGACCTTTACTTTTAACAGAGTACTGTATAGATCGCACATTAACATTACTATACATTTCAAAAAATTTATCGAAATATGTATCTATTCCTTTATTAAAATTTTAAGTGTTTCTTTTGTAGAATATAAATGTGCTTAGTTTTTAATTTTTTTTAACAGTCATTAACGTCATAAGACGTCAAATAAAATCTCATACATCATATCCAACAAGCAAATAATGTGTTTTTAAAACAGATCGCCAATATTACTTTTAAAAATTATTAATAAATTTTTTTTATTAAGAAAACATAAGAATATATATATTTTTATCTGAGTGCAAAATATAATTGTAATATTAAATTTCGGCAGAGAATATATAGCATTAAAAAATATACAGAGTGATACATTTTTGTAAAATTTACGAGTATATATGGTGCACCATAATTGTAAATGGAATTTTTATATATACATCAAGTTTAAGGTATAATATCAAAAATTAGTTTGATTTCTTTTTAGGGGATCGGTGTAAATCAAAAGATCGGTTCTTTTCTTTAATTTTTTTTTATTAAGTATAGTTTTTAAAAAAGATAGGTATACAATGATCACTTTTTAACTTGTAAAATTTATAATTATATTAAAAAATTTATGTATATGCAAGAAAGTGCTCTGTGAAGGAATCAAAGCTCACCAATTGGTCGACTTGTGTATTAAAATAGTGAAAAATTATCCAACAAACACCATTGAATTTATAGAGGTGGTTTGTAGACTTTTCAAGCGCAATTATAGACGAAATGTCGGAAATATTGAGATAACGGAATATTTCTGTTGTATGGAATTTACGGATCATTACATTAATCTTCTCCAATGTTCTAACGCAGAATTAAGAGAACTAAGTAAAGCGAAGCGTCGAGAGGAAATTATTAAACAACTCGTTGAAAACTCTGAAATACCAACAATTCTACGATAAACTAATGAGCGGCGTAGTAATGTAGATGACGAATCTCCCCCGGTTGGTTTCGAACTCACAATCTACCAGATAACAGCGGAGTTGCTAACCACTACACCAACTCGGGGTCGACAAACTAATTGATTTTCCACAATAAAATAGCATGATAGCGAATCATTGAAAAGTTGACCGGTGGATATTCGAATTGAATTTAAAACGTTGGAGGAGGTGCCGGAGAATACATCAGCATTTTGCCTTCTACTACATGATCGTGTGGTTCAATATAATCCATTGACAAATATTGTTACAAAATATGTATAAAAGCATCGCAATCCGACTATAAATCAGTCAGTTTCGCTCTAGACAACGCACAATGAAGACCGACGCAGCAATTGTTGACTTCCAAGGATTTCCAAATTCAACAAATGGGGAATTCTACATAAAGGAATTGGCAGTGTTTAAATTCGATTCTTCCGAAGAAAATTGTGGTGGAGATTATATACTACAACACTATATTTTCAAATCACCAATACCGTTTTGCGGATTAAGTGAAAAAGATCAACTCACAGCTCGCTGGTTGCGGAAAAAGCATCATGAGTTCGCCTGGATGGATGGACATATTGAATACGAGGAACTACAATACATTTTAATAAACAATCTGCACGGAACTCGAATCATCTATACGAAAGGAGAAGAAAAAGTACGGTATTTGAAACGACTACTACCATCAGCGCCTATTATGAACTTTGAAGAAATAACAATTTGCCCCAAGTTGAGAATCATAACATCAACATACACTAGTCCTCGATGCGGCCATCATTCCGGAGCAACTTGTGCCATGGAAAATGTCATATCCATATACAAATATTATTGTAATAACATTTAAACATTTTTATTGTAAAATATTTCTTTTAAATAAATTTATTAAAATAAAAAAAGTGTTTTTATTTAAAGAAAAACCTGTATAAACCTGTTTTCAGATAAAAATATGATAAAATTATGAAAGCAACGCCATCTTTTCGTGGAATTTTGAATCTAGGTACAGAGTTCACAGTGGTTCAGACTAGCAACGACATCTAGACGACATAGCTTACCTATCTCCTCCCGCGGTCGTTAAAAAAGTCGGGAGCGGGGAGGAGGGTCTAGAACCGCTATATTTCTACTACTAACGTACATAATCGTAGGAATAACGGTAATAAGGTTAAGTGAATTTTTATTAATGTAGGCGGTCTATAAAAGGTTTTAACATGGAGACGTGATAGATACCTAAATTTTTACCATCAGTAGACACTAGTTCGTAACGGTTGTCAGATAATTTTTTGGATATTTGGCATTTGATAAATTTGGGTGCTAATTTTGAACTAAAGTATTCACTAGCACTTGATAGTGGGAAATGCCTTTTCCAAACGTAATCGCCAATCTTATATGTAGCAAGGCGATGACGTAAATTATATCTATTAGCGCTATTATCTTATGAATTAGCAATGCGTTCGCGAACAATACGACAAGCGGAGGATAAGTTGCGTATACGTTCGGGACAATTGCTAAGATCGATTTCTGCGGGTGTAGGGTCATGTGAAGATGGATTGCCTAATAACTTGAGTTCACGACCAAACATAAGATATGCAGGCGTGAATTGAGTGGTATGGTGTACTGCGGAATTAATAGCAAAGTTAAACGAATCTAAATTTTCATCCCAATTCCTTTGATTATCTTTGATGTAAGAGGCTATCAGAGTTTTTGCGGTTTGTATTGCTCGTTCAGCGGGGTTACTCTGAGGATGATGTTTCGGAGAAAAATGAACTTGGACGTTATGGTCCTTAAGGTATTGTAAAACGGGACCAGAGACGTACTGTGTTCTGTGATCGCAAATTAACGAATCGCAATAGCCAAAAGTTAAAAATACTTTGTCAAAAATCTTCAGGATGTTCTTAGAGTTCGCATCGCGAAGAGGAAAGATAAGGGTGAACTTAGTGAATAAATCAGACAGCAAAATTATATATCGATGTTGGTTGTTGGACATCGGATAAGGGCCTCCAATATCAGTGCATAGGACTGACCACTGTTTCGATATAACTCGCTTGCCCATTAATCCTGCAGGTAATTTTCTTTCAACTTTGTGTTGAGCACAAACTTGATAAGAACGGCAATAACGCAGAACGTCGGTGCGTAAACCGGGCCAATAGTAAAATTGAGATACGCGGCAAATAGTTTTAAAAATACCAAAATGTCCAGATGTAACACTATCGTGACACTCGCGTAGGGCGTTCGTACGGAGTGAAGTGAGTAATACTAACTTCCAGGGATCTTCGTCAATATTTAGTAGGTTAACAGGTGCACAAAATTTGAAGAGTTTACCGTCCACAATTTTCCAGTGAGAAAATTTGTCGGGAAACCGATCAACTTTTGTTAACATTTTGCGATACCAACGATCAAAATGTGCATTTGTGACTTCGATTAAGCTAATGTCAGTGGGTATCCTAGACAAACCGTCAGGTAGAGTATGAGACGAACCTTCGCGGTGAACAATGTCGAAAGTATATGACTGTAATTGTAAACTCCAACGTGCTAAACGACCTGAAGGGTTTTTTAAGTTATGTAACCATTTTAAAGCAAAATGGTCAGTTACTACGGCGAAACGAGTAGCTTCAACGTAGCCACGAAATTTGTTAATTGACCATAAAATGGATAAAAGTCCCTTTTTTGTCACAGAGAAATGAAATTCATTTTTAGTCAGAGCACGGGAAGCGTACGCAATTACTTTTTCCGGACCTTCGGGAGTTTGCTGAGTTAAACAACTTCCAAGAGCAAAATTCGACGCGTCAGTGTGGATCGTATAAGGCAAATTGGGGTTCGGACAACTAAGTATAGGTGGTGACATTAAACATTTTTTTAGAGAGTCAAAAGATTTTTGAGTGGCATCGTCCCAATTCCATCTGCAGTTCTTCCTCGTTAGTTTAAGTAGAGGAGCTGCTAGATCAGAGAAGTGTGGAATCCAGCGACGGAACCAGTCTAACCAGACGGAGACTATTCCCAAGAATGAACGGACCTGTTTGACAGTTTTAGGTACGGGGTATGTGGCGATCGCGCTTGTCTTATCCGGGTCGACTTGTATACCCGCGGAATTTACTAAAAAGCCCAGGTATTTAATTCCGCGTTTAGCAAAATGACACTTGTCGAGCGAAAGCGTCAGATTAGCTCCTTTCAAGCGTGTAAGTACCTCACGTAATGTTTTGATGTGGTCATCAAAAGAGGCAAATGCAACTACTATATCATCTAGGTATACAAATACATGTGGCTCTAAACCAGGACCCAAAATGGTATCCACTAAACGTTGCTGAGTAGCAGGCGCATTTGCTAATCCAAACATCATACGTTTGGGCTGAAACTGACCAAGCCCAGGCACAGAAAATGCGCACTTAGGACGACTGTCGGGATCCAAAGGAATTTGCCAAAATGCGGATTTGAGATCTAACGTGCTAAACCAACTAGCGTTACCTAAACGTTCGGGTATTTGATGCATAAAAGGTAGGGGATAAGCGTCTTTCAACGTATAAGAGTTCAATTTCCTAAAATCTAAACAGAACCTGAATTTAGGGCTGCCATCAGTGGATTTTTTGTTGACTACCACGATGGGGTTATTCCAAGGACTTTGAGAAGCTTCAATAATACCGAGAGAAAGCATACGATGTACCTAATTAAATTTTCTCATTGGCGCTGTTGATCAGCAGTTAGTACCTGATCCTGTTCGAGTGAACAAATATCAGTACAGGTGAACTGATAAGTGTTGTGAGCAAAGTCGATAGTAATACCGAACTTTTTAATGAAGTCCACTCCCAATAAAAGCTTATTGGAGAGGCCATCAATAATCAGCGTAGGTACGGTGTAAGTACGATCGTGAAATTTATAAGGAGTAAAAGCTTTGCCTTTAATTGTACAAGACGAACCATTTGCTACTGTAATTTGAGTAAACGGACTAAGTTTACATAGCGGTGGAAAGTTATGTTTAAATCTATCGTAGAACTTAGAGTACATTGCTGTCACGCCAGCCCCACTGTCCAAAAGTCCTAGAACTTTAGTTTCGGAGATAGACAGACAAACATACGGACGAGAGTCACCATAAACAGAAACAAATGTACACGTCGTATTTTCACAACTACTAACATGAGTGGGAGTAGCACAAAACTGACGGACAGTTGCCAACCATGATGTCCATTCCTTGGAATCGCGTTGCAAAGTACGAATCGGTTTGGACATAGTACGAGGCATCCGACGACTCGAACGGAAGCCTATTTGTCGTTTAAAGGTGGATTGCATTTAGAGCACGTCCTAACGGTAACATTAGGAGCTCCACAACGGTAACAATAACGATTCTGAGGTTTTTCACAATTCCGGAAATTGTGCCCTTCCTCACGGCAGTTAAAACATTTAACAGTGACAGTGAGAAAAGTGACAGGTTAAAGCATTAGTTTTTGTGTGCTTAGTGGTGAGGCTGATGCTAATTGTGCTTATTATATTCACCATACATAGGTACGTTTTGTTTTGTAATGTTCACTCAATATTTACGTAAAAAATTTAAAATAAGGCTTTCATTTAATCAAAAAGAATTTTAGAATAAGTTATATTAATGTCTTTAAATATTACAAATTGTAATAATTTGATTTGTCTACGTGAATTTATTGCTCGCGTTCGTCAATCTATTGAATATTTAAGAAATTTAAATGAATCTATTTGGGATGCAATGGTTGTTCATATCATTCTTAGTAAGTTAGATATGTATAGCAATAAGGCATTTCATAATGCACGAAAGACTAATTCAAAAGCTAATCTTGAATAATTTTTGACGTTTTTAGATAAACGTGCATTAGATTTAGAGTTAACTAAAGGTAATGCTTCTGCCAATAAATCTTTCAAAACTGCCAATAGCAGTAAACCTTTTAAAACAGTAACAAATACTGCTACTGTTGCTAATCGTAATAATAGAGGAGGAAAATCCTCATTTAACAAAAGTAGAATTAAAATTCAGGAATGTTTATTTTGTAAAGATAATCACAGAAGTTATCAATGTGCCAAATTTAACAACAATATTTGTAAGCGTTGTTTAAGTAAACATGGATGATTGCAATTTTAAACTTAAATGCGTAATTTGTCAATCACCCAAACATAATACATTATTACATATTGATACACCAAGTATTGTGTTCGCAAAAATTGTTAATAATACTACCCCAGGACAAGAATTTGTATTATTGCCTACGGCAATAGTCAATGTTAAAACGGCAAACGGGAATTTTATTAGTGCTAGAGCTCTGTTAGATTCTGCATCACAAACTTCATTTATTACTGAACAATTATTTGCTAGATTAAAATTAGCGGTTTTGAGAAAACCAGTAGAAATCTTAGGTATAAAAAATGAAACTACGCATTGCTCAGATTGGGTAAAATTACATATTTTTTCTACTAAATATAATTATAATTTTCAACATGAATTTGTAATTATACCAAAAATAACAGTGAATTTACCACAGGTAAATTTGAGTTGTAATCAATTTAAGATACGAAATAACTTATTATTGGCAGATGATAAATTTTATGAATCGTCAGCAATTGACATGTTGCTAGGGGCAGATGTTTTCTTCTCTTTGTTATTTTCTTCTCTTTGACCTCAACAATAAAATTGGGGGCAAATTAACCAATTTTACAAAATTCCTTATTAGGATATTTTGTAAGTGGGAAATTTAATAATATTAAACCAAACCAAAATGTATGAAGTAGTTTACAATGTGTATCTTTACATTGTAATGTTAATGAACCTGAGGGATTGTCAGAAAATTTAGAAAATTTATTATGTAGATTTTGGGAAACGGAGCATTTTTCGGAACAAAATATGTCAGAAAACTTATCAGAAAATGAAATAGCGGAAGATTGTTTTGTAAAAACATTTAAAATGGTGAACGATAGATTTGAAGTTAACTTACCATTTAAAGTTGATATTAAAAATTTTGAGCTTGGTGGCTCATTTCAAATAGCAGTCAAGCGTTTTGAAAATTTAGAAAAGCGATTGTCTAAGGACAAAAATTTATTATTAGAATATGCAAATTATATTCAAGATTTAATTTCTCAAAATATAGGGGAAATCGTTAACATTTCCAAAACACAAATTAAAAATGAAAATTTATATTTTCTTCCACACCTTTGTGTTATCAGAAATGATAAAAAATCTACCAAGTTAAGGGTAGTATATGATGCTTCGGCGAAAACAAAAAAAAGGTATTTCTCTTAATGACATTTTATGCAAAGAAGATATTTGCCAGCCAGAACTGTTTGATATTTTACTATTATTTCGCAGTTATAAATACGTCTGCATGACTGACATAAAAAAGATGTACTTACAAATCTTTGTGGCGCCTGAACATAGGAAATTTCTGAACATAATTTGGCGTAACAAGGATAATAGTTTACAGTTTATTCAACTAAATCGAGTTGCTTTTGGATTAAAGTCATCTCCGCATCTAGCTACTCGCTGTTTATTGGAGTTAGCAACAAAACATGTTGAAAAATATCCACTAGCTTCTAGAATTTTATTAAACAATACCTACATGGATGATTGTCTTTTTGGTGACAATAATATAGAAATTATTAAAGAAATGCAACAGCAACTTATAGAGTTGCTGTCATTAGGAAAATTTCAATTACACAAATGGTGTAGCAATGATTTAAATCTCCTAAAGGATATTCCCAAGTTTCTTCAACATTTTGAGGAGTCAGAATTTAATGACGATCCTGTGTTAAAAACTTTAGGCCTATCTTTTAATATTATGTCAGACTCATTTTTTATGAAATGTCCGGTAAATTCATTGCCAAATAAATATATCAAAAGATTTGTATTGGGATTTATAGCAAGAATTTTTGACCCTTTTGGTTATTTAGCACCAGTCATTACATTAGGCAAGTTTTTAATGCAAAAAATATGGAAGGCTAAATTAAATTGGGATGATGAATTGCCACCAAATTTAGAAGAAGAGTTTAATAAATCCGCTTCAGCATTGGTAAATATGCAACCGGTGAGCATACCCAGGTACTTACATTCTAGTGAAGCTAAAATTATTCAATTAATAGGTTATTGTGATGCTTCTAAGATAGCACACAGTGCTGTTCTTTATGTTAGAATTATTTCAGAAAATGACTCAAAAGCGCAAGTTAATATCTTGTGTTGTAAATCAAAAATTAATCCTTCAAATAATAAGCTGACAATTCCACGATTGGAATTAAATGGTGCTGTATTGTTAGATAAAATTGCTAATCGAATTTATAAATTATTTCAAAATCACGTTTCAAATGTTTTTTTGTTTTCTGACTCAAAAATTGTTTTGAGTTGGATAAATACTCAGTATTTTAAATTAAATATTTATGTAAGTAACAGGGTAAAACTAATACAAGAGCTTGCAAAAGATTTTATATGGGGATACATACCTAAACAGGAAAACCCAGCAGATATAGCTTCGAGAGGCTGTTTGCCTGATGAAATTATTAATAATTTCTTATGGTGGCACGGGCCAACTAAGTTACTTACTAAGGAAATAAATATTAATAATAGTGATGGTAGTGATTTACTAAGTATACAAGTGTTGCCACAAACAAAAGTTACTTTAAAATCGACTACAAATCAAATGGAAAAACTTGAAATATTTTCAAAAATTTCAAATTTAACAAAAATGAAACGTATAATAGCTTATTGCCTACGATTTATTTATAACTGTAAGGAAAAAAATAAATTGAAGGGTAATCTAGCTACCGATGAACTGAATATTGCACTTAATAAAATTATTAACCATGTTCAGGAAGAAAATTTCCATACAGAAATTGTAGAATTAAAGGCTGGTAAACCTTGCACAAGACTGGCTTCATTGGTACCATTTGTTGATGCCAATGGTATTTTACGTGTTGGGGGGAGGTTGCACGCAAGTGCAATTTCTTTTTCGAAAAGGCATCCTATTTTGTTGCCTGCAAAGGCCTTTATTAAAAAACTTATAATAGTAAATGAACACATTCGTTCACTTCATGGAGGACTAAAATTAGTTCTCTCAAATTTAAGGCAAAGGTACTGGTTATTAAATGCCAATCGTGAAATTAAAAAAGTAATTTCAAAATGTATAATCTGCTTCAAATTGAAATATGAAGCAACAAAGCAATTAATGGGTTCACTGCCCTCTGATAGAATTAATATTGCTAAACCTTTTGAACGTGTGGGAATTGATATAGCAGGATATCTATTATATAAAGGAGAAATACCACTCATTCACTCACTCATCTATATAGAAATCTCCAAAACTACAATACCTACAAACTTGAAATTTGGCATGTAGGTCCCTACTGGGTCGTAAGCGCTCACTAAGAACGGATTTTGCAAAATTTTTTGTCTAACCGTCGAAATTTACGAAAAACCGTAAGATATTAATTTTTTATTACTGTAATACAGCAATCGGTGGCCAATTTATCAAAAAATCATAAAAAATTTAGATAGTTGCTAAGTAATTGCAGAAACATAATTTTTGTAATATAAAACTAATAGCTTACATTTATATTTATTTAATACATATTGCTTCTTACTGACATTCTTAACTTGAATGTTTGTGATCTAAATTTATTCAAATTTAATTATTTGATATTATTATTGGTTCTTTTACTGTTACCAATACAGTGTAAGTTTGATGCCTACTTTTTTTTATATTTTATATTATACTACAGTAAATGTGTTTTACAATTTTTTTTAGCAGATAAAATTAGAACATATCATTAAGCGAAACCTGATGATGAAATTGTCGTATTATCTCTATCGTATGTCAAATTAAGAAGATATAAAAACTGCATTCCGGTACCGAGGAAGCAATTACAAAACAAAAAAGGATATTTAGTTAAGTATCAAAACTTTAGTTATTAAATAGTATTGTTCAGTAGCAATTCTTAAATAGATTTTTTTTTTTTGTTATTAAAATAAAACTTTTCAACTCTTTAAATTCTGAATAAGGTAGCCATTTTTCAATTGGAAATAGTTATTCCTATTATCAGTTATGGAAGAGGAAATTATTATAGTCAACCAAACACAAACCCATTGCCAAATAATAAAAATTCCTGGCGATGGCGCCTGCCTATTTTCTTCCCTTTCCTATTTGATGTACGGTCATGTCTTAATGGCTGCTCAAATTCGTGCTAACATTGTTAGTCATGTGTCAAATAACTGGGAAAGATTTAGACTTTTTACTCAGGAGCAATCGGGATCTCCTTATATTACAAAACGTCGCTACGTCACCGAAATGTCTAGACCTCACACCTATGGTACTACTTGCGAACTTAAGGCGGCGGGGGAGATATTCCTTTATGAGTTTCAAGTGTTTCAGGGTGGCATTCTTCTTGCTACCTTTGGGGAAGCACTACAAGGAGTTAAACGAATCCGATTCACAGGAAATTTTAATGCAGGACATTTTGATGTTTTAATTCCGTTGGCTGAATCCACAAATCCTGGTGCCGTCCAACAATCACATACCACCAGCAAGCCAACGGAATGTGAAAAAATTTCGCCTGCAATCTCTCACACATTTTACCTTGCGCTAATACTCTATGTTTTGACGAAGCTGCTCTCTCTACTAGCACAGCATTTAACGAAAAAAGAGGGAAAAAACGAAGAAAAAGATTTACAGATGCGATCAAGAAAAAACAGTTAAAGCAAGCTATAGCAAAATATACAAAAACTAACCCCGAAATTAATAGAGAGGCTGTAAAAAGGTATACTCAAAGTCACCCCGAAATTAATAGAGAGGCTGTAAAAAGATATACTCAAAGTCACCCCGAAATTAATAGAGAGGCTGTACAAAGGTATACCCAAAGTCACCCCGAAATTAATAGAGAGGCTGTACAAAGGTATACCCAAAGACATCCTGAAATAAATCAAGTTGCTACAGCTAAATATAACAGAAAGAGATCACAAGTAAAATTACTGCCTTGGACTAATAAGACCAAGGCAGTATCATTGTAATTTTTTTTATACAGTTTGTTAAGAATAAATCCAAATTTTTGTTTTCCTTTTCGATAAATTTTTTCACATTTCATATAGTTTTTATTGATTTTCTGACAATATTAAAATTGGTACTTTCAGCCTTTGTGCCGGGCAGTCTTCAATTAAGAGATCAGCTTTTATGCGACTACACTTACTATTTTGAACGGTGGATGGATAGGGCTCTTGGCGAACCTACCACCTAAAAAAAAGGACAGCGCGCCATGGTGATACCGCCAGGTGGTGTGGAAATTCACCAAATCAACTACGTTTAAGAAAAACAGCGTCATTTTTAACAATTCATTAATTTTCAACTTTAGTAATCAACCTAACCAGCTCCATCACGATTATTATTTGTAGAATTTATCTGCAAACTGACAGATTAAAAAGCTTAAATTGTTTTAAAATACTGATATTTAAAAGCTTTACATATTTTATGCTTTCACTTTCCGATTTTATATTCAATTTTTGTTTGATAATCGCCGTAGCAAAGCACGGGTATCCAGCTAGTTTTTTAATAAAGCAATCACGCATACGAAACTCAATTTATACAAAGGCTTATATCATACTTTTTATCTGCTTCGTAACGAAAGCAGTTCATATTAAAGTCATTTCAGATTTAAAAACATAAACCTTTGCCTTAAAGAGATTTATTGGTAGAAAGTCTATGCCAAAAATTATCTATAGTGATAATGGAAGTACGTTTAAGGGGGCTAATAATGAGTTAAAGAAAAATATGATTGACTTTTTTAATGAAAAGAATAAAGAAATTATTCAAAACTATACGGCCAATTGAGAGATTAAGTGGTCTTTTATACCTGCATATAGTCCAAACTTTGAAGGTCTGTGGGAAGCAAATATAAAAAGCTTTAAAGCTCATTTTAAACGCATTGTTGGAAAAAATATATTAACGTATGAAGAGTTTAATACTATAGCGATGCAGATCGAAGCAGTCTTAAATTCAAGGCCATTGTGCCAATTGTCGAATGATCCAACCGATTTATCTTGTTTGACTCCGAGTCATCTTTTAACAGGTTCGTCATTGTGTGCCATACCGGAACCTGACCTTACAGAAGTAAACATAAATAAATTAAAATTTTGGAGACAATGTACCTATATGATACAATGTTTTTGGAAAGCATGGTCCAGAGATTATTTGACCATACTACAGAACCGGCCAAAATGGAAAAAAGCCCTTCCGAACGTTAAAGAAGGCATGCTTGTGCTACTGAGAGATGATAAATTACCCCCACTGGAATCGTCATTGGCTCGAATTTCTAAAACTATTATGGGTAGAGATGGTAAAATTCGAGTAGTAGAATTATTAACAATAGGGGGAACTTGTACAGTAGCTATATCTAAAATTTCTGTTCTTCCTATTTATGATTAATATTTATAATATAATGTATGTAATATCTATATTTATTACAAAATTATTAAACTTTTTATTTACATTTGACAAAACCAATAGATTTGGTTCAAATTCGATCTAGATGAGTCAGTTTATTTAATTAGTTCATGACAGGGTAATTTATGTAGTGACTTATTTTTATTGTTATAATGTAGTTAAATAGATACTAAAAATATAAGATATTTATGACATCTTTGATTAAAGATCAAAGATGTTTCTTTAAAAAGATGAAAAATAAAAATTAAAAGTTGCATGCCGATAGTCATAGCCACAATAATAATAATAACAATTGTAGAAATATTCAGTTTTATAAAACAAACTGTACGGGTGATAATAGATCCCAATTAAATTAAATTATTTAAATAATTTTGCATATATCAATAATATATGTAATTAATATTGTTATAATCATAATTAAAACTGTTTGTTTTCTTATATTTGATATAAATAAAAATTATACCTACTTTACATGTGGTGCCGTTTATTTCATAGTGTTACAGTCCGCTAAAAGAAGAAGAATTATAAATGTGCGCGACACTACTAACTATACTAAAACTAAAGCTCCGTCAATTTCGAGGTAGTTCAGTTGACATACCGTGTTTTAATAATTAAATGAAATTTACGGTAGAGGTTGCTCAGGCCTCTAATATTTGTGATGGAATTTATCCTAAGCGGAAACGTGCCACACTCACGTTAAAAACCCATTGAGCCGAAACAAAATTTTAATTAGTATAAAAGCCAAACATAATTTAGTATATTCCCCTCAAAATAATAATTGTATATTTATTTCCAGGTAAAACTCAGGTGTAAAGAACGTAACTGAGGGTTACTTCAAGCATAAATCAGAATTACACCGTCAGAATATGATACAACATATTCAAAGAAAAGAATCATACATTTTAAGTTTATTTTAAAATTGTCGTAAAATCTAAAGTCCCGTCAAATTAAATAAGTATGTTATAACTATGTATACTTAAAAACATAGTCATTAAGAAAATAAAGTCGAAGTCGATATTGTTCAAAATATTATTAGTAGTAGTATGTAGAATTTAAATCAAAGTTGACACATAAATTCAGTAGAAATTTTAATACGTTATAGGTCGAGTCACGTTATAAGTAAACTCTAAGAATATCTAAATAAATTTTAAATTTTGTAATTATTATCAAATTTCGCCTTGCCTTTAACTTAATGTATTACAAAGGCATACTTAGTATATCAATTCATTTAACACATATCACTCATATAGCCATATCAGTAATTAACATAAACACATATGTTTGTATTACTTCGCATATTGATTCAATCTAGCATATACTAATATAAACATACCGTACAGAATAGTTTGTTCTTGCATTATTACTTTTTAAAAATTAAATTTGTTTTTCTATAATTTTTCAGATTACATATAACTTAATATTTCTCAAAACAAAAATTTAAGTTCAGTTTCCAGTTGCAATTGCCAGTTTCAAGTACAGTCGTATTAAAAATTAAGGTGTCCTTGTATAAATTTTTTCAAGTGTATGGTATTATATGTACCCCTAACTATTTTAGATTTAAGGTGCACAAGAACATATGCATTTTCCGATTTAATTTCAGTAATTAAGTAAGGACCTTCATAAAGTAGATAAAATTTTTTAACGGCTTTATCCTTTTTTGAACTTCTTAAATGTGTGCGGTTCAATACTAAATTTCCCACTTTATATTCCCTTAGGTTACCTTGGTCGTGTTTAGTTTTCCTAGTTTTAGCCTTTTGTTTTAAGTCTTCCCTAGCCCGAATAATTTTTTGTTCTAAATTTTCATTATCATCGTCATTGCTCGTGGGAAAGTTAATCAAATTTTGTATATCTAATTTAATTTTATTACCGAATATTAACTCATGTGGTGTAAAACCAGTAGATGAATGATAGGTGTGATTAATAAAATTTTCAATATCTTGTACATAATCAACCCAACTAGAGTGTTTTTTTATAACAATATGTTCTTAAAATTCGTCCTATTTCACGATTGATTCTTTCTTGAACACTAATGAATTTCACATTGATACCTTTCTCATTTAATTTATCCTGCAATAAGTTGCTTAAAAATTGGGAACCACGGTCCGACACAATCATATCCATCCTCCCGACATCCGATATAAAATTTTGTACTTTAGTAACCAACACTTTAGTAGTAGCTTTTTTAATTGGGGACAGTTTAACATATTTAGAAAAGCTATCCATCATTGCAAAAATATAAGATGCCCCAAATTTTCCTGTAGGTAGAGCTCCAAAAATATCACAATGGACCGACTCTAATGGTTTTTCTGATGAATATTTTTCATAGGCGCTTGTACACTCTGGGTATAAAATTTACTTTTTTGACACAATTCACAAGATCTCAATAAATTTCGAATTATTTTTTCCATATTATAAAAATGATATGTTTCTGAAATGATTTGGAAAATTTTTGTTGGACCGTAGTGACCAAAATATTCACGATAATAACGAATACACTTTTCAATCATTATTTTGTGTAATTTCAAACGCCACTGATTTCCTTTACATTTTATTTTTTGAAACAATACATTATTATTTAGTATGTAATTTTCGCGTAATTTTTCCCCTATATTATTTTTAGCTGGTAAATTATCTATTATGTACATTAATTCCTGATTTTGTTGCTGTAACTTAGGTATATTTTTAATATCCGTTTTAAATTGTTTTTCATTTTTAATTTTGAAAGTATTAATTTGTGATAGTTTCTGTTTATTTTGTAATAAATTCATTATTTTGTAAATTTTCAGGATGACGAGGAAAGAAATCGGCTACAAAATTTTCTGAACCTTTAATGTATTCTATTGAAAAATTATATTCTTGTAGTGCTAAAGTCCACCTGAGTAATCGGCTGTTTAACAATTTTGAAGTATTTAAAAAAGATAAGGCTTTACGACCGGTTCTTATAACTAAATGGTGACCTAAAATATAATTATGAAATTTTTAAAGTGCGAAAACTACAACTAACAACTCCTTTTCAGTAATTGTATAGCGTGTTTTACAATTTGTCAAACATCTACTGACAAAACTAATTGATAAATGATTTCCTTGCTCGTCTTCTTGATAAAGATATCCTGCTATAACGAAATGTGAAGCATCCGTTTCTATAAAAAGCGTTTTACTAAAATCAGGATGTATAAGAACTACATCAGATATAAAATTATTTTGTTATATAGTGTTTGTAAACATTTTTCATGTTGTTCATCCAATGAAATGTTACATTTTTCTTTAATAATTCACATAAAGGTTTAGATAATTGTGCAAATCTAGGTACAAATTTACGGTAAAAAAGACATATTCCCAAAAATTTTTGTAAATCTTTTTTAAATTTAGGAGACGGAAAATTTTTCAAAGCTGAAACCTTTTCCTCACTAATTGACTAACCATTATTACTTATTACGTATCCCAAATAATTAATTTTTCCTTTTAAAAATTCACCTTTACTAAATTTCAAAGTCATGCCTCCCTTCTTGAGTTTATCTAAAAGTATTTGAATGTGCTGTAAGTGTTCCTCAAATGTCTTCGACATAATTAAAATATCATCTACATAAATGTTGGCAATTCCTGTACTTCTTGTCCTAAAATTGAATCTAAACATTTTTGAAATGTACCTACAGAAAGATTTCAACCGAAAGGCAGTACATTGAAACAATATAATTTTCCGTTTACCTTAATAGCAGTTAAGTGTTTACTATTATTCGAAAGTTTAACCTGCCAGTATCCACTACTCAAATCTAAACATTTAAGATACATTGCTCCGTTAAATTTACTTAATGTATAATCTATTTGAAGCGGACCTCGTCTGTCTGTTTTTAAGACCTTATTTAAATGGCGTGCATCTAATACTAATCTTACTTTTTAATTCTTTTTTAATACTACTAATAAGGGATTACTATATTCAGATCTGCATCCGGAAATAACGTTCCATTCTAACATTCGTTGTATTTCTTTGTTGACTGCCTGTACTCTGGAATGAAGTACTGGATATGATTTAAATGAAAATGGTTTATGAGGTTTAGTTTGCAATTCACATTCAAAATTTTTGACCAATCCAGATTTATTTGAAAAAACATTACTATATTCTGTTAATAATGAAATAAGTTCCTCCTTTTGTTCAGAATTCATCATTTCAATTTGTTTTATTTTATCTTGTGTATTATTTAATGGTTCTAAATACTCATCACTATTTATAACACTACATTCGACATTTTCATCTAATGATTTATTTTCTTCAAAAATATTAAAATAATTTGGAACAACGACTGATATGTTGCTTAAACCGTACTGATTCGAAACCACAGAAACAAAAGGTATCCTAACAGCATTATTTTTTTTGAAAGGGTTAATTCATTTTGTTCAAAGTTAATTTTACTTTGATGTGATTTCAAAAAATCGCAACCTAATATGATCGGATATGAAAAATTTTGTATTACTAAACAATTTGCTTCAAAAGTAATTGTGTCTTTTACCAGAAATTCCATCGCAACCATTTTGTTTATAGATTTACTTTTCTTACCAATAGCAGAAATTATTTTTAAATTTATTTTGGGAATTTCTGAAAACATTTTTAAATTATTAGCCTTAATAAAAATTTTTAGTTCATTATAAAATTCATCACTAATTGCAGTAATCTATAAACCACTATCAATCAGAACGTTTACTGGTTTCCCTACAATACTAACAGAAATTAAAGGTAATTTATAGTCATTTTGAATTTTACTTTCATTTTCATACATTAAATCCTTAACGGGATTAGTATCAAAATCAGCTGAAATCGAATTAACTGCACTAAATTTCGGCATATTTGGCTTAGAGAGCAAATTGTTTAAGCCCATATCATTAGATTCAAAAATATCAAAAGATTTATTAATTAAATTAGTGGTTGCATTCAACCGTATTGATTGCTGTTGACATGTTTTTGTGATACTCGGTACAAATTATTTCAACTTTTTAGCAAACTTTTGATGCTTACGATGTAATATAAGTATATTACGAAAAATTCGAATAAGTATTAGAAAAATTTGAATATTCAATTTGGCTTAATTGAATGTAGGCGGCGGATCAAAAATTTCACGATTTCAAAATCCATACATGCAATATTTTTCAAAACATTTTTTAAAGGATTATATACAGTTGATGGTCGGAACTTTTTAGCCAGTACAGCACATTATCTTAAGACTGCTCTTACCAAATTTCGTTGCAATCGGAGTATTAGATCCGAAGTTATAGCTATTTATAGCGTATTATCCCAAGTAGCGCTCGCAGCTACTCCTGCGCAGCTGCCGTTCGATATAATATAAGCGGTACGTCGACTTTCGTCGCTCTACTGTACTGTTCGAAGTATGTGGCCTTGAAACCGTGGAGCAGTTGTTCAGATAGAATATAGACTTCAAAATCGAATATGAATGAAACATACTTGCTACTTTAAACACGATTATTACAGAATCGTATTTTTTTGAAAGTCCCAATCCGATTAAGACCAAATTTATATTACTTATTTATTATGACAATAGCTAGTCGCTGGCCAAAGGACCTTCAGTTTTTAAAAAGATTTTTTTTGGGTAAAAAAATCGAAAATTTAGCCTCTTAAAAAAATAATTTTTTTTTTAAATCGTTCCCTTTTTTAAAATCTAAATTTTGACAAATCATTTTGTTCAGTGACTAGACGATAGAATATACTAACAAAATGTTTTTGAAATTCTAATTTCGAATGAACCGTTCTCGAGTTATCATGTCCACCGAAAGTGATGCCCAAAAGAGGGCTCCTGGTATATGGTTGTAGTTCTGCTATTTTCAAATATTTTTTTATGAAAAGAATTTAACAAGTATCTCAAAACGTATACTTAATTTATGTTCTTAACAGATCTTAAATAAATATTTACTTTGCTGCTGAAAAAAAATCGAGAAAATGTCGTCATTTCGTCCTCCACAACTGTATATAACTATTTAAACACTGTAGAAAATTGAATGTAAAGAAAATGTTGAACGACACTTTGTTTATATTCAGTTACATTAATCTAATAATTACATTGGTGAAACTTGAATATTCGTCCACTTTTGGGTTCAACTTTTTTTGGATAAGTACCTAGTAAGAACAAGCCAAAGATTGTGAAATTTGGACTAATTTTGAACAAACTTTTCCATTGGGAATTTAATGTCATATCATAATTTATGAACTATCACCCCTGCAGAAAAATGGTATAAATCCCCAAAAATATTGTTACTATTATAGTCGTAAATACATCAACTCATTGCGCTGGGTTACAATAAATAGTCTAGTCAACAAGTCCCATTTCATCAAAAACTTGTTACCGAGGTCCGAAAATTATGATTGTGGGCTCATTTGATCCGCAATATCACCTATAAAAATAGTTCAGCTGGAAAAGTGGTGGAGACAACATTTATAAACAATTAGGTTAATAAAAATAATCGATTTTTTTTTTCAAATATCTTAAAAATTATTTGAGATATCCGAAATCTGAAAAAAAGATTCTTAAAGAGGAGAAAATTTCCTAAAAATAAGTTCCACTCTCGAAGCTGTATCGTCAGTATTTATAATTTTAATTTAACGGCGAAAATAAGGTTAAAAAGGCGCGGCACGCGTTTTTCAAATCTGACGGTGATATAAACGAAAATTTTTTCAATCGATCAAATATTAATACTAAGGAATAAAAAAAATCAGGTACTATCTAGGCACATCAACAAACAATAATTCGTCGGCAAAAAATTTTTTCCTCAATTTTTTAATTAACTGTGCTTTTGTTAATTAGTTAATTTTTACCAGCTGAAAGTTAGTATAAAAACCCTATAATTTTTAAATTAAGAACCTGGAATTTTTTCCCCTTCTTGGAGCTATTCTTTGAAGGCCTTGAAAAAGATCCCCGATGGTAAATTAAAAAATTCAATTTTTTATTAATGGTCTGCGGTAAGAAAAAATTAAAAACATAACCAAAGCAACTACAAAAAATTCTTTTTAAATTATCCTTAACTTTTCGTTTTTTTATGGCTATAAGAAGCATTACAATAATTTTTTAAAATTTTTAAATGTAACTGTTTAAATAATTGTTATAAAGAAATGCATTGTTTTTAAGATTTTCAAAATATTTTTTTTTTTTTTTGTGAATCTGTTATGATTTTATAATAATAATAAAAGTTATGTAATGGTTTTTAAAAAAAAAAGGTTCTTAAAAAAAAACTTTTTATCGCTAAAAATCGCATGTGTCTATATTAATAATTTTCAAACAATTAATAATTTTTTTTAGGCACCAAATAAATATTAATATTAAGGAACAATTTTTTTTAAATCATGATTTATCATGTTCTTTAATATTTTTATAAAAATTTTAATTGTTTATAAAAAAAAATTGTTTATTCAATAAACAAAGTAAAAAAAAAATTTTTCCTCATAATATAAAAGAACGTGATAAATCATGATTTTAAAAAAATCGTTCCTTAATATTAATATTTAGTGCCTAAAAATAAAATTATTAATTGTTCAAAAATTATTAATAGACAAATGCGTTTTTTAGCAATAAAATTTTTTTTTTAGAAACTTTTTTTTTTAAATATTACAGAGAGGGCCATTTACGAAAAATTGTTCCAGACTTCTAGAGCCTTCGGTTTTTTTGGAATAATTTTTTTTTTTTAAATAGAAACTAGTTGAAATGTTTTTTAAAAATTAGTTAATTCGGGTAGATCGGGGTCAGTTGGGCAATTTTTTGGGAAAATTTGAATAGCATCAACTGAAATTAGTATAGGAAGAATAGGAAAATGATAATATTAGATAAAATTCTTATAGTAATCGCTTCAATTACATATTATAATAAGAATAATTATTTAAATTAAAAAATATCTTTACCGTTATTGTTCAACTAATACTTTTATTGAGGTATATTAAGGTAAAATGAACATGAAAAAATAACCCCATTCAATAGAAATGACCAAATTATCAGACTCAATTATTCTACACTTTTCCAACTAAACACACTACAGAGGTAAGTAGATTAAATTACTTAGTAGAAAATTACCCCACACAAAAGACATAAATAAGTCACTTTTTTCCAACTAAACACATTAGAGAGGTAAATTGATCATGTAAAAATTACCCCACATAAAAGACATAAATAAGTCACTCTTTTCCAACTAAACACATTAGAGAGGTAAATTGATCATGTAAAAATTACCCCACATAAAAGACTTAAATAAGTCACTCTTTTCCAACTAAACACATTACAGAGGTAAATTAATCATGTAAAAATTACCCCACATAAAAGACTTAAATAAGTCACTCTTTTCCAACTAAACACATTAAAGAGGTAAATTGATCATGTAAAAATTACCCCACACAAAAGACTTAAATAAGTCACTCTTTTCCAACTAAACACACTACAGAGGTAACTTGAACATGAAAAATTACCCATGAATTTTTAGTGGTTTTGTATCTTTATAATATAGTATATATAAAAGTTTTCAATAGATAAAGTCAATTTCTTTCTATACGTAAACGCAAATAAAGTTAATGTATATGTTTTTAACACATTATAAGTAATTTTCGCTTATGTAAATGATAACTTTTTCAACTATACACAAAAAATGCAATAACGTACATATATTTTTACAAAATTCAAATTTTTTCGAAAAGTATAAGTTTTACAAATAAAAAAGTGATCTATTTGTGTTTTTTTGGCATAATAAATACTTTTTTTAAAAAAAAAAAAAATTTTATATATATATATATGAATTTTTAGTGGTTTTGTAACTTATGTTATTGTATGTCTACATATGAAAAGTTGATATGAAATTCTTGAATACGTAAAGGAAAATAGATTGAATGTATATATTTTAACGTAATGTAAGTAAAAATATTGAAATCTTCGCATATGAGAATGTATTTTTTGATTTTTTATACTTTTGATAAAAGTTGTTTATAACGTACATTATAAATAACAAAATAGAAATTTTCTCCAAAACTATCAATTTTATATATAAAAAGCAAATCTATATTCGTTTGTTTTAACAAAATTCATCATGTTTTGAAAAAAAAATTTGAAATATATGAATTTTTTGAGATTTTGATTCTTCTGATATAGTATGAATATTGTACACCTAAAATACAAATGGATATTAAATTTGTAAATACGTAAACGTAAATCAAGGTAGTGTACATATTTTAACGTAATGTAAGTAAAAATATTGAAATCTTCGTATATGAGAATGTATTTTTTGATTTTTTATACTTTTCATAAAAGTTATTTATAACGTACATTATAAATAACAAAATGTTAATTTTCTCCTAAACTATCAATTTTATGTATAAAAAACAAATCTACATTCGTTTATTTTTACAAAATTCATCATGTTTTGAAAAAAAAGTTTTAAAATATATAAATTTTTTGTGATTTTGGTTCTTCTGATATAGTATGAATATTGTACACATAAAATACAAATGGATACGAAATTTGTACATACGTAAACGTAAGTCAAGTTAGTGTAAATATTTTAACGTAATGTAAGTAAAAATACTGAAATCTTCGTATATGAGAATGTATTTTTTGATTTTTTATACTTTTCATAAAAGTTGTTTATAACATACATTATAAATAACAAAATAGAAATTTTCTCCAAAACTATCAATTTTATATATAAAAAACCAATCGATATTCGTTTGTTTTAACAAAATTCATCATGTTTTGAAAAAAAAGTTTTGAAATATATGAATTTTTTGTGATTTTGATTCTTCTGATATAGTATGAATATTGTACACCTAAAATACAAATGGATATTAAATTTGTAAATACGTAAACGTAAATCAAGTTAGTGTACATATTTTAATGTAATGTAAGTAAAAATATTGAAATCTTCGTATATAAGAATGTATTTTTTGATTTTTTATACTTTTCATAAAAGTTGTTTATAACGTACATTATAAATAACAAAATAGAAATTTTCTCAGAAACTATCAATTTTATATATAAAAAGCAAATCTATATTCGTTTGTTTTAACAAAATTCATCATGTTTTGAAAAAAAAGTTTTGAAATATATGAATTTTTTGTGAATCTGATTCTTCTAATATAGTATGAATATTGTACACCTAAAATACAAATGGATATTAAATTTGTAAATACTTAAACGTAAATCAAGTTAGTGTACATATTTTAACGTAATGTAAGTAAAAATATTGAAATCTTCGTATATGAGAATGTATTTTTTGATTTTTTATACTTTTCATAAAAGTTGTTTATAACGTACATTATAAATAACCAAATGTTAATTTTCTCCTAAACTATCAATTTTATGTATAAAAAACAAATCTACATTCGTTTGTCTTAACAAAATTCATCATGTTTTGAAAAAAAATTTTGAAATATATGAATTTTTTGTGATTTTGATTCTTCTGATATAGTATGAATATTGTACACCTAAAATACAAATGGATATTAAATTTGTAAATACGTAAACGTAAATCAAGTTAGTGTACATATTTTAACGTAATGTAAGTAAAAATATTGATATCTTCGTATATGAGAATGTATTTTTTGATTTTTTATACTTTTCGTAAAAGTTGTTTATAACGTACATTATAAATAACAAAATAGAAACTTTCTCCAAAACTATCAATTTTATATATAAAAAGTAAATCTATATTCGTTTGTTTTAACAAAATTCATCATGTTTTGAAAAAAAAGTTTTGAAATATATGAATTTTTTGTGATTCTGATTCTTCTAATATAGTATGAATATTGTACACCTAAAATACAAATGGATATTAAATTTGTAAATACTTAAACGTAAATCAAGTTAGTGTACATATTTTAACGTAATGTAAGTAAAAATATTGAAATCTTCGTATATGAGAATGTATTTTTTGATTTTTTATACTTTTCATAAAAGTTGTTTATAAAGTACATTATAAATAACCAAATGTTAATTTTCTCCTAAACTATCAATTTTATGTATAAAAAACAAATCTACATTCGTTTGTCTTAACAAAATTCATCATGTTTTGAAAAAAAATTTTGAAATATATGAATTTTTAGTGATTTTGATTCTTCTGATATAGTATGAATATTGTACACCTAAAATACAAATGGATATTAAATTTGTAAATGCGTAAACGTAAATCAAGTTAGTGTACATATTTTAACGTAATGTAAGTAAAAATATTGATATCTTCGTATATGAGAATGTATTTTTTGACTTTTTACACTTTTCATAAAAGTTGTTTATAACGTACATTATAACAAAATGTTAATTTTCTCCTAAACTATCAATTTTATGTATAAAAAACAAATCTACATTCGTTTATTTTAACAAAATTCATCATGTTTTGAAAAAAAAGTTTTGATATATATAAATTTTTTGTGATTTTGGTTCTTCTGATATAGTATGAATATTGTACACATAAAATACAAATGGATACGAAATTTGTACATACGTAAACGTAAGTCAAGTTAGTGTAAATATTTTAACGTAATGTAAGTAAAAATATTGAAATCTTCGTATATGAGAATGTATTTTTTGATTTTTTATACTTTTCATAAAAGTTGTTTATAACGTACATTATAAATAACAAAATAGAAATTTTCTCCAAAACTATCAATTTTATATATAAAAAACCAATCTATATTCGTTTATTTTAACAAAATTCATCATGTTTTGAAAAAAAAGTTTTGAAATATATGAATTTTTTGTGATTTTGATTCTTCTGATATAGTATGAATATTGTACACCTAAAATACAAATGGATATTAAATTTGTAAATACGTAAACGTAAATCAAGTTAGTGTACATATTTTAATGCAATGTTAGAAAAATATTGAAATCTTCGTATATAAGAATTTATTTTTTGATTTTTTATACTTTTCATAAAAGTTGTTTATAACGTACATTATAAATAACAAAATAGAAATTTTCTCCAAAACTATCAATTTTATATATAAAAAGCAAATCTATATTCGTTTGTTTTAACAAAATTCATCATGTTTTGAAAAAAAAGTTTTGAAATATATGAACTTTTTGTGATTTTGATTCTTCTAATATAGTATGAATATTGTACACCTAAAATACAAATGGATATTAAATTTGTAAATACGTAAACGTAAATCAAGTTAGTGTACATATTTTAACGTACTGTAAGTAAAAATATTGAAATCTTCGTATACGAGAATGTATTTTTTGATTTTTTATACTTTTCATAAAAGTTGTTTATAACGTACATTATAAATAACAAAATGTTAATTTTCTCCTAAACTATCAATTTTATGTATAAAAAACAAATCTACATTCGTTTGTTTTAACAAAATTCATCATGTTTTGAAAAAAAAATTTTGAAATATATGAATTTTTTGTGATTTTGATTCTTTTGATATAGTATGAATATTGTACACCTAAAATACAAATGGATATTAAATTTGTAAGTACGTAAACGTAAATCAAGTTAGTGAACATATTTTAACGTAATGTAAGTAAAAATATTGAAATCTTCGTATATGAGACTGTATTTTTTGATTTTTTATACTTTTCATAAAAGTTGTTTATAACGTACATTATAAATAACAAAATGTTAATTTTCTCCTAAACTATCAATTTTATGTATAAAAAACAAATCTACATTCGTTTGTTTTAACAAAATTCATCATGTTTTGAAAAAAAAGTTTTGAAATATATGAATTTTTTGTGATTTTGATTCTTCTGATATAGTATGAATATTGTACACCTAAAATACAAATTGATATTAAATTTGTAAATACGTAACCGTAAATCAAGTTAGTGTACATATTTTAACGTAATGTAAGCAAAATATATTGAAATCTTCGTATATGAGGATGTATTTTTTGATTTTTTATACTTTTCATAAAAGTTGTTTATAACGTACATTATAAATAACAAAATGTTAATTTTCTCCTAAACTATCAATTTTATGTATAAAAAACAAATCTACATTCGTTTGTCTTAACAAAATTCATCATGTTTTGAAAAAAATTTTTAAATATATGAATTTTTTGTGATTTTGATTCTTCTGATATAGTATGAATATTGTACACCTAAAATACAAATGGATATTAAATTTGTAAATACGTAAACGTAAATCAAGTTAGTGTACATATTTTAACGTAATGTAAGCAAAATATATTGAAATCTTCGTATATGAGAATGTATTTTTTGATTTTTTATACTTTTCATAAAAGTTGTTTATAACGTACATTATAAATAACAAAATGTTAATTTTCTCCTAAACTATCAATTTTATGTATAAAAAACAAATCTACATTCGTTTATTTTAACAAAATTCATCATGTTTTGAAAAAAAAGTTTTAAAATATATAAATTTTTTGTGATTTTGGTTCTTCTGGTATAGTATTAATATTGTACACATAAAATACAAATGGATACGAAATTTGTACAAACGTAAACGTAAGTCAAGTGGTGTCAATATTTTAACGTAATGTAAGTAAAAATATTGAAATCTTCGTATATGAGAATGTATTTTTTGATTTTTTATACTTTTCATAAAAGTTGTTTATAACGTACATTATAAATAACAAAATAGAAATTTTCTCCAAAACTATCAATTTTATATATAAAAAGCAAATCTATATTCGTTTGTTTTAACAAAATTCATCATGTCTTGAAAAAAAAATTTTGAAATATATGAATTTTTGTGATTTTGATTCTTCTGATATAGTATGAATATTGTACACCTAAAATACAAATGGATATTAAATTTGTAAATACGTAAACGTAAATCAAGTTAGTGTACATATTTTAATGTAATGTAAGTAAAAATATTGAAATCTTCATATATAAGAATGAATTTTTTGATTTTTTATACTTTTCATAAAAGTTGTTTGTAACGTACATTATAAATAACAAAATAGAAATTTTCTTCAAAACTATCAATTTTATATATAAAAAAACAATCGATATTCGTTTGTTTTAACAAAATTCATCATGTTTTGAAAAAAAAGTTTTGAAATATATGAATTTTTTGTGATTTTGATTCTTCTGATATAGTATGAATATTGTACACCTAAAATACAAATGGATACGAAATTTGTAAATACGTAAACGTAAGTCAAGGTAGTGTAAATATTTTAACGTAATGTAAGTAAAAATATTGAAATCTTCGTATATGAGAATGTATTTTTTGATTTTTTATACTTTTCATAAAAGTTGTTTATAACGTACATTATAAATAACAAAATGTTAATTTTCTCCTAAACTACCAATTTTATGTATAAAAAACAAATCTACATTCGTTTGTTTTAACAAAATTCATCATGTTTTGAAAAAAAAGTTTTGAAATATATGAATTTTTTGTGATTTTGATTCTTCTGATATAGTATGAATATTGTACACCTAAAATACAAATGGATATTAAATTTGTAAATACGTAAACGTAAATCAAGTTAGTGTACATATTTTAACGTAATGTAAGTAAAAATATTGAAATCTTCGTATATGAGAATGTATTTTTTGATTTTTTATACTTTTCATAAAAGTTGTTTATAACGTACATCATAAATAACAAAATAGAAATTTTCTCCAAATCTATCAATTTTATGTATAAAAAGCAAATCTATATTCGTTTGTTTTAACAAAATTCATCATG
>JAPWDM010000001.1:120961815-121011815 GCA_035578155.1 Brachynemurus nebulosus | reverse complement strand
AATGTGAGGAATGATTATCTAATACGAGTAATACTGGATTATTAATAGATGGTTTAACGTGTGCGATGAAATGTTGCATGTACATAAAAAATTCTTCATTTGTTACCCAGCCGCTTGAATTGCCTGCACCAATACAACCTTTTGGTCCATTATTAATAAAATGATTTTTATATTTTTTTCGTGGAAATACGAACATAGGAGGCACTGTATTTCCGTTTGCGGAAACAGCACATATTAGTGTCACATTAGTACCTCGTTCAGCAGAAGTTATGGAGCCAACATTTTTTTTACCTTTCGCAGCAATTATTTTAGTAGGTTTAAGTACTGTGGAAATTCCAGTTTCATCTATATTCCAAATGTTTGTTTGATGCGGTAAATTGATATTTATTCATAACTTCAGCTAATTGAGTGAAAAATGGTTTTACATTTTCAATATTAAACGATGTCGCTCGTCCGATGCTTGTTGGTTCGGGTTTTCTAATTGACAACTCTCGATTCCTTTTTAGAAAACTAGAAAGCCACTCTTTGCCAGCTATTTTATTAAGTTTCCATGTTTCAGGCATTTTAATATTAAATTTTCAGCACACTCATAAGCAAGCTGACGAACATCTTTTGGAGTCAATCCATAAAATATCGAAGCCATTTGTAGTAAATAATCTTTTAAAGCAATTTCCTGGTCCTTAGAAAATACTTGTCGAGGTTTTTTATAGCCCATTGTCGGTAAATCTTGCGTTTCCTTATTTTTATATGCTTTCAATTTAGTTAAATAACGCGTTAGCGTCGTACGTTTAATATTAAATTCCTTTGAAGCAGCATTTATACTTTTGTTCCCAAAAATTATTGTTCTTGCGGCGTCATTAAATTTTTCCATAGGTATAAGACCTCTTTCGGTTTTGCGTTTATAATTTCTCATATCTAAAAGAAATAAAAAACAAAAATTTAATAAAAGAAGATCTTAATCATAGTTTTGTTAATGAAAAAAATTGTACTTACTTATTTATAAATGATACAAATTTTGACCATTCAATCGATGACGGACACGGTGATAAATTTAACCCTTAATTGGTCTACTGAATTACAAATGCAATTTTATTTTATTTTTTTCTAAATAATTTTTTTATAATCGCTATTACTGAACTGTAACCACCATGTATTCCCAAATGAGATTAAGTACTTCAATTTGATGTGTGATTACATTTTCTTTGCAAACTTTTAATTTCAGTTATTAACGATTTAGTTTTTTTGTATCCCAGTAGACTGATAATCTTATTTAAAATAATTAACCAAATTAAAGGTAATTAATTAATTAATTAAATTTAATTTATGTGTAAACAGATATAAGTAACTTAATTTTCTGAAATATGCAAAAATACAATTTTATTTTTAAATTAATATTTCGATTCTATTTTTTTTTTTTTACTTTATTACTATTTAAATTCTAATTTCATGTTCCTAGATATTTCCAGGAAAAATATTTGTGAAAACGATTAAATAAAATATGTTATAATCACAGGAAAATTTTTAATAATAGTATTTTTTTTTAATAATATTTTTCTATTTTCAAAGCAGATTAACAAATAATTTAAGAAAATAACTTTTGTACTCCAGTAGACTACTTATGTTTCAAAAAGTGAGTAGACCAGTTAAGGGTTAAGGAAATTCAGTATACTCTGTAGTAAAAAAATTGGATAAATAAGAATCAATTGAATCCGTTGATGTAGAACTAATTGGTGTTCGAACAACAGACATGTACTCCGGTTGCTCTGTAGTTGGTGAATGAACTTGTACTGATGATTCAGTTGGTAAAATATTAGATTGAAAATTCGGTGGCGATTGTAATAAAATTTCCTGCGGTTTTATTTTTTCAGCTACGGTATCTTCTGATACTGATAACGACTGTTTTTCATTTTTCGAAATTATATCATATTTTTCTATCAATTGCATTATTTCGAGTTTTAAATTTTTCTTTAAATCTTCTGAAAATGTTTTTAATGTTGGCAACAAAGATAACAGAAATTTTTCATTTTCGTCATTAAACGTTTTATTTTTCGTTTCCAATAAATTTTCGTTTTTATTTAATTTTTGCGTTTTTTTAATTAAAAATTGTAGTTGATTTGCATATTTATATGGTTTTCTTTTCTTTTCAGGATTTAATTTTTTTTGTTTTATTACTGCAAAATATCTGTCCTTAATATTTTTCCAACGTTTCTGTAAGAATTCTCCAAATTTTTTTTTTGTTATTAAAATTTACTTCTTCGTTGGAAAAACCATTTATGATTTGATTCCAAGCCAATTTTCTGTTATATATATCACTATGTATCCTTTGCGTGTCCCATATAATGGGTCGCTTTTCAACTTCATATATTAATTTTAAATTATTAATTTTATATGCCATTATAACTTTGAAAATATACACTAGAAAATTTTAAGTAACAATGAAAAACTGAACAGTACTGTTCACCGTGTCGGTCAGCGAGAAAATGGTATCGAAATTAATACAACTTCTGTATATAAAAGAAAGATTTATATAACACCAAAACCAGTCAAATCAAAAAAAGAGTTATATAATTAATAACGTCGCTTAAAATTGAAAATGTCGCTACTTTTTATTTAAAAAAAATAAACTTATTTATACTTGCAAATCTGAAAAACAAAAATAAAAAACGTCGCGGCGTTTTATTTAAAAAATAAAAGTACAACAAATATTAGCGATGCTTTTTATTTAAATAAAATTATGCATATTCCATAACATATTAAATAAAGTATTGCTCAAATTACCTCTTACAAATTTCATTGCCCAAATAACCCCGGTCTACCCTACTTGAAACTACCAATAATGCTAAAATTTTCATTATTTGATATCATATTTTTGGGAAATCGGATCATTAAATTTTAATTTTCAAAACCGGTAGTCAGATTTGTTTAATTAAACGTAAAAAGTACGATTTATTCTCAACCTACGTTCAAAAATAAAATAAAATAAAATAAAATAAAATAAAATAAATAAATAAATAACTTGTGATGGTATGTACACATTTACCTTTTACATTGAAATAAAATTTATTAATTAAATACATTAATTATCTAAATAATTTGTAGTTTGTCCGCAGATATTCAACATACGGCCGGTTTTACATTCACATTTAAAGCCGACTTTAACACTAAAGCCAACTTTAAAACTGATTTTATTTTTGGTACTGTTTTATAATCAAATTTAAAGCTCCGTTAGTGTAAAAGTCGACCTTAAACTAAAGTAAAAATTATCTCGACTTTTACTGCTTAAAGTCGGCATTAACATATTTGTTATTGCTGATTATTATGATTGAATTTTGTTTATAAGCATAATTTTTCGATAAAATATTCGTACCTTAAATAAATAAAATAAAAATTTTATTTGTTTACTCATTTTCAATGATATTTTTGATTATTTTTACGTCTTGGATTAATATCAAATATTCCTTTTGGGTTAAACTGGTTGAACGATTTCTGGGTTACCCGCGATTTTTTTTTTTTTTTTTGATTCATTGTATTTATGATAAATTTCTTTTAAAAAGAAATAATGTAATTTTATATTCCAATCTCACTGACAGTAGCGAAATGAGTGAAAGGCGTATTTTTTGAAATTCAATCATGTTGATATTTTGGTGTCTATAGTTATTTTTTTTTAAATGTAAGATTGGCTACGATCATTCATAGTTCGTTTTATCCACGCAACACTTAAAAGTCTTTTAACAAAAGTAAGCAGACCTGATCATTGTAAAACAATGCTAAAAATAAAGTCGACTTTAAATTAAAAGTAGCTTTAGTTAAAGAACCTTTAAAATTATGAATGTAAAAGCGGCCGTTAGTGTTTAATAAACAAGTCATTAAATTACAGCTGTAGTTTTAATTTTTAATATCTAATATTACATCATATTAAGGAAGTCAAAATTAAAGGAGTATTCTAGTCTAGAGACTTGATTTTGAGGTAATTTTACGGGCGTAATAAAAAAAAATTAAAAGCTTTTAGTATCAATTTTTTAAGTTTCTTTTTGATATTTGAAAAATATAAAAATGTATAAAAATTTAAAAAAATTCAAAATTGAAATCGGTACAGGCCAGCAAAGTGGGACTCAGAAAAAAAGGTATCTCCTGGTTGACGTGATTGTACGTGAACCATCCTGATGATCTGAAACATAAAATTTTTAGTTAATTTTTAATAAAAAAGGATACAAAATTAGTTGGACGTAGCCGATTTGAAAAAATAATTTTTTTCACAAAATGGCGTCCACTTAAAAAAAAATCATTTTTTCGCTTCCTTTTCTCAAATTTGAAATTTTTTTAAAAATAGTAAAAATAAAAAATTCCAAAAACCACTATGTCGGACCAATTTTGATAGTATTAAGAAGGTCTGTACCTAATTTCAAGTAAATCGGTGCATTAGAACTTGAGATATCATGTCAACCGTATCGAAAAAAGTAGTTTCGAGTAATTTATATTAAAAATTTAAATTTAACACTGAAAAGATACACAATACACAGGAAAAAAATTACCATAACTCCGAAAATAATTCGAATTTCCGTAAATCCTTTTGCAGACTTATTCTTAAAAGTCTGGACTCTGAAAATATGAAAGAAAATCGACTTTTTCGAATTTCTAGACTAGAATACCCCCTTAAATATGCGTAAAAAGGCATTATTTACTAAACTCTTTTTAAATCGTAGTAATAAATGTGGAACCTGTATTATATTATATTATTTGTAATTTCTTATTGAAATCTATAGATGGCATAGATGTATAAATAATAACGTAAGCTGTGATTATTTGTCAGTGTTAAATATTATTTTACCCGTGTTTGAAGAGAAAGTAAGAAAATTGTCCAAAAAAAGTATTTTTAACACCAAAATTCTGGTATTTAAACACGAGAAATTGCGGTAGGTCCAAAAAGGAAAAAATATGGTTTTATTCATTTCCATTAATGTATCGTGTATTACATACCTACTAAATAAAATATAAAAATTTGTCAGCTGTACGAAAAAATTCACGTAAGTAACTCATGTGATATAGTCAATATATATTTTAATCTATAACTACATATAATAAAACTGCAATGAGACCATTTATGTACATTGAATATTTTTTGAAAATTATACTGGTACTAAAAGCTAATGAACAAATTTTGATGAAACTTGGTGTGGTGATAACTTATTAGCTGGGTCAACATCTAGGATACTTTTTATTCCGGGAAAATGTCTCATTTCCACGGGAAAATAGAAAAACCATTTTGAGCATGTGCAAGCATTACGCAAATATTATTGTTCTATGCAAGTTCTGTATAATTATTAAACTTATATACTTCTCATTGAGTTTATAATAATGTGTTGCGCGAACGACGTCGCTCTTACAGCTAGTTTTCAATAATTGCCATCACGATTAGTTTTTAAAGTGTAGTTAATAATCATTTTTATTATATAATTTTTTTATTTATTAAAGTATCAAAATTTGCTGTTCCGTCGACACTATTAAAAATCAGTTGGTTACTGATTATCAAAAGGAAACACTTTCCCATTTGAAACAACATTTATTCATGTAAATAATGATTCTTATAGTTTAGTGATTCTTATAGTGTCATGAGCTTACTCTAGAAACAAAGAACATGACGAAAAGTTTTAATTGTCAAGGACTTTCCCAGTACACAGTCATTTTTATAAAAAAGTTTATTCTGTATTTTAAAAGATAGAAATGGTTTTTTTATTACTCATGCGGGAGAAGTACTAACTTGGCACACACATTTCTGTACGCAAAATAGCTGTTTGCCCACTGTACTCTTCCCACGTACTTTTTTGCGTGCGGAAAATAAACTTTCCACTTATTTCTATAGAAACCACCAACAAAATAATTTAAACAATATTTAATTCAGAAAAAAAAGACGAACACTCAAAAATATTATTTTAAAAAGTAATAAAAATGTCAAAAATAGTAATAATAATAGAAAAAAGTATGTGAAATTCGTTATAAAAAATAGTAGGTGCAACTCGTGCGGGATTGTCTATAGCCCACCCAAGCGAATGAGCGCACTCACTAGGTTCGTGCGCTCAACTTCGCTTTCGTGAGCAATCGACAATTTCCCGCACTTATTCCACAATATACTATTGTAACGTGCATATTCACACAAATATTGTAATGAAATAGATTTCACTAAAAATAATAAAAATAATAATGAATTTTTTATTAAAAATATTTTATAGTTTTAATTATTTCGTTTCGATTATTATTTAGAATTTTTCAGAATGTACAGTCCGTTCAATTTAAATTTAAGCCTGTAACCACAGTAACTGTCAATGATTCCTATTAAAAGTATTTAAATTTTTTATTTATTTAGGCTTAAGTTTAACTTGAACGGACTATAAAATAAAAAACATTTTTCATAAAGTTAGTGATTTATTCAGTTTTTATTATACGAGAGCCCAGTGAACATAGAATGTAAATGTGATGTAACAAGGAAATAACAAGTAACGTAACTTCTTTGACTTATGGGTGACATAACAATTATATAAAATTAGAGTTTTATGTTATATACCTAATTGTTACCTGTATGTTACGTAACAGTTACATGTCATTGTGAATGTAATAAAATGTCACATTTGTGACTGCTATGTTACGTTAAGATGATGTATCAAGATTGCTTTGATAAAACGTCACAGTGTGACTCTTATGTCTTCGCAACCTAACAATGTTACTTTGATAAAACCTCACAGAACTGACTCTTATGTTATGTTTTTGTGACGTGTCGTTACTTTAATGAAATGTCACAACCATGACTCTTTTTTATGTCCTGATGACCTAACAATGTTACTTTGAACAAAACGTCACAACAGTACTCTTATGTTATGTTTTTGTGACGTATTAACGTTGTTTTAATGAAATATCACAATCATGACTCTTTTGTTATGTTTTTGTGACGTATCAATATTAATAAAACATTTCACTTGTCATTTTTGTGAAATGTTGTTACCATATTAATTTTAAATGTATAAATTCGTGAGGAATTATCCATTTAAAGATTCCTGCAGTTTTTCAATCTATCCTCTGTCGGCGTCTGATGTAATTAAATTTCATCCATTCATTTTTGTATAAGTTGATTTATGTTATTTGTTATATAGGTTATGGGGTTATATTATACAATATAACGCCATAATATATATATATATATATATATATATATATATATATATATATATATATATATATATATATATATATATATATATATATATATATATACTACAAACAATTAAGGGAGCAAAAAAAAATTGTTAATTTTTTTTTATTACTCATGCGGGAGAAGTACTAACTTGGCGCACACATTTCTGTACGCAAAATATCTGTTTGCCCACTGTACTCTTCCCGCATACTTTTTTGCGTGTGGAAAGTAACTTTCCACACGCAACTTGACAATAAAACACGCAAAATTTAATCAAAACACGCAAAGCCGCCTCTTAATTTTTCATTTAATAAATATTTCATAATTATTTCCATGGAAACCACCAAAAAAATAATTTAAACGATAATTAATTCAGAAAAAAATGACGAACACTTAAAAATATTATTTTAAAAATTAATAAAAATGTCAAAAATTGTGATAATAATAGAAAAAAGTATGTGAAATTCGTAATAAAAAATAGTATGTGCAACTCGTGCGGGATTGTCGACTGCCCTACTCAAGCGAATGAGCGATCGACAATTTCCCGCACTTATTGCACAATATACTATAGTGATTTTTGAAGAGCTGTATTTACGTGAAAAATGGTCGTATCGAAATTTTTAAAAAAGCGTTTTGAAGCTCCAAGATTCTAGTTTTCAGATCTTTCGTCCAAAAATTTTTAGGAGTGACAGTTATCGAGCCATTATAAGGAATAACACAAAAAAAGTTTTTGCAAATTTTTTTATCTTTTTTCTTTTGATCTACGGGCTTGAAATTTTTTTACAGTAAAACCATGCTATTTACCTGATAGCCTGCTTTTTCTCTACGTTGATTTGTTCCGGAGGTATCCAACTTTGAATGAAAAAGGATCGTTTTTGTTTTAACCATCGATATCTCAGTAACCAGTGATCGGACAGAAAATTGAAGGGCAGTTTTGGGATATGGAATAAATTTCCTACAAGTCTATGCCGCGTACTTTAGGAAAAAAAATTTTTTTTCATCCTTAATTTTAATCTAGAAAATGTGAAAAAAAGGGACTTTTTTCCTTGTTGCGAAAAATCGTCAGCATCCCTGCGAATATTGATGGGGAGTCTAATGTTTGAACGAATTTTTATACCTCACTGTACCCCCAATAACCCTGTAAATCGACAGGTCGATCTATTGAATGGTTTTCCTAAACCGTTTGTTCAAAATTTCCGAATTAAAAAATAAAGGAGCAAAATTGAATGAACAAAATTGAATGAAAAATTCAATTTTTTTTTCAAATTTTTCCAGTTAGGCATCTTTTGTCCATTAAAATTATAAATTAAGAAAAAAAATTATTTTTTAAAATTTTTTTCAAAATTTAAACGATCTTTTTTCAAATTTCTTCCAAAATTTCTTTTTAAAATTGAATTTTAATTTTTTAATTTTTTTGAACATTTGAAAAAAATTTTGAAAATTTTTTTTTTTCTTAATTTTTAAATTTAATGGATAATCGATGCTTAACTGTGGAAAAATTTGAAAAAAAAATTGAATTTTTCATTCATTTTTGTTCATTCAATTTTGCTCCTTTATTTTTTAATTCGGAAATTTTGAACAAACGGTTTAGGAAAACCATTCAATAGATCGACCTGTCGATTTACAGGGTTATTGGGGGTACAGTGAGGTATAAAAACTCGTACAAACATTAGACTCCCCATCAATATTCGCAGGGATGCTGACGATTTTTCGCAACAAGGAAAAAAGTCACTTTTTTTCACATTTTCCAGATTAAAATTAAGGATGAAAAAAAATTTTTTTCCTAAAGTACGTGGCATAGACTTGTAGGAAATTTATTCCATATCCCAAAACTGCCCTTCAATTTTCTGTCCGATCACTGGTTACTGAGATATCGATGGTTAAAACAAAAAAGATCCTTTTTCGTTCAAAGTTGGATACCTCCGGAACAAATCAACGTAGAGAAAAATTTTAAAAAGGAATTTGAAGCTGAATAAGCAGGCTATCAGGTCAATAGCATGGTTTTACTGTAAAAAAAATTTCAAGCCCGTAGATCAAAAGAAAAAAGATAAAAAAATTTGCAAAAACTTCTTTTGTGTTATTCCTTATAATTGCTCGATAACTGTCACTCCTAAAAATTTTTGGACGAAAGGTCTGAAAACTAGGATCTTGGAGCTTCAAGACGCTTTTTTAAAAATCTCGATACGACCATTTTTCACGTAAATACAGCTCTTCAAAAATCACTAAAAAATTAACAATTTTTTTTTGCTCCCTTAATTGTTTGTAGTAGTATATATATATATATATATATATATATATATATATATATATATATATATATATATATATATATATATATATATATAATATAACCCCATAACCCATATAACAAATAACATAAATCGACTTTACAAAAATGCATGGATAAAATGGATGAACGAATGTTTTATTAATATTGATACGTCACAAAAACATAACAAAAGAGTCATGATTGCGACATTTCATTAAAACAATATTAATTTTGTTACATATTAATGTAAAAATGAAACTTTTATGAAAATTCTTGTAAGGCTTTATTTACTATTTTGTGATATATATTAATATATAACGATCAGAATAAATAAGTGAGTTTGGTCCAGGGCCGTGGAGAGAAATGGCGGGCCCTAAGAAAAAAGCACATTTCTTAAAAATTCCTCCCCAAAAATTAAATGATGAGTAAAAAAGAGCTGATTTTACTTTTTCCCGGGTCCCAATTGAGCGCTACGGGCCTCAGGGCTGTAACCCCGGCTACCCCACCCTCTCGTCGGGCCTGGTTTGGTCTAGTGGTTAAGACTGTCGATAATTTAAAAGATGCTTCAGCTTGGATAATTGATCGAATCCTGCAACAGTCAACTAAAAAAAAATAATAATTTAGGTGTATGTATATGTCAACAAGTTGGTAATATGTGTATGTAATGTTAATAAGAAACAAAAAAAGGGAATTTTGAATTTGCTTTTTGCAAAAGAAGGCGTAATTTTTATCTATAAGGTAACATCAAAGTTATATTTTCCTAAAACGTAACAAGAACATAACAATGTTACGTCACATTGTTACGTCTATAAGTGGGAAATTGTAAGTTACATGTGAGTCATATGTGACTCACATGTTATGTAACATGTGGCTTTCAGTTCTGTCACTGTGACATAAAATTTACAGAAAAATGTTCACTGGGAGGTTTGTATTTTTCGAATAAATTTGGGTTTGTCTAACGAAAATTTGTTGCCCAGCAATTTAACGAGAAGAACTGTCAATTAACAAAAACGCGACAGCGTAGTTGACAGTTCTTCGAGTTAAATTGATTTTAGGCAAGAAATTTAAGTTGTAGAAAACACAAATTTATTCAGAAAAAATATAAAACTCAAGTATAATACGGTAAGATAATTTAACGAATAAAATAAATTAGTATAATTCATATTATTATTTAATACATTATTATTATGGTTGTGAAATCAGTTAAATTTACCAATAGGAATTTTTATTTCGTTTTTATCGTGTTTATCTGCAGTGAAATGACCAATTAAATGTTTCGTACTATTTTTTTCGCTGTAAAAATTTGTCCTAACTTTTTTCCCATGGTAAAAGTGAAAGAACTACAATATTCTTATGGGACTTGATACACACGAGTTAAATTATCGTAGCTAATGAAAATATACAGTATTTTTGCATGAATTATGAATTCTTTGAAAATGATATATATGTATATGTTGAACTTAGAGTAAATTAAAATCAGATATCACTTCAACCATTTTACCTTACACAAAAATGATTATTTTAAACTAACCACAAAGATACTGGAACATAATATATCTTATTTGGTATTTGATCTGGTCTTATAAGAACAAGACTTAGATTATTAATTCGTGCAAAACTAGGTCAACTTGGGTCATTAATTGAAGATGACCCAATTTATTTTGTAACGCACATGCTCTGCCAATTTACTTTGCAATTTCATCATTGTTTAACATACTTGTTATTTAATCATAATAATTACTGCATCTCATTCAATCTTCTTAAGTTTACGGATTCCGAAACATAGTTAAGTGAATTAAAATATTTTTAATTTAATTCAACTTTAAATTAATTAATAACATTTTAAGCTATATTATTCTGAAAATGCCTGCCATATACACAAACACAGTTAGTGTTATCTTGTTTAAAATTCTAACAATGGAACGTTGACCAATTCCAACTTCTCCAAGTACTTCTATGTGGATTTATTACAATACATGCAAGTACTATAATTTTATGTAACTAATTGGTGGCGTTTGTTGAATGGTTGTTTCTACCGGGAATAAAATTCCCTGTATCCTCTATTGGAATTTTTCCTAATAGCTTGATGTAAGAAATGCCTCTTTTCAGGAAGTTTATATCTGCTATAACCTTGTGACACCTGACAATAATTCATATCACATCGGTCTAAAAATATTATTTTTAAAATTAAAAACAATTAATATTTTTAAATAACGAACCTAAAATTAAAATTACGCAAACGAAGGTAATAATTTTTTTCGAAAGTAAATATGGAAAGTATAGAAATAATAAGTGTTTCTACATGTCATATTCAAAAAATTCGAAACAGTTAAAAATTTCTCTTTTACCTACCTAGAAACGCGAGTTGTTACATAGATAGCTATCTATGTAGCATAAATACAATTACTGTTTAACTGCTACAATTATTTACCGTAACTTGTGAGGCCTGTAAACTAAACCAAAATTCACTTAAATCAATCATTTTTAAGCGTGAAAGTTGTAAAAGGGCATAGCCGGGCAAGATAGGGAAAACGGCCCTTGACGCAAAATTGATTGTTTTTATAGGCAATAAGACTTCTTAGCCCCAGATACATTCCTGCCAAATTTCAACCCTCCGAGACTAATAGTTTATGAATACACAAACAGACAAAAATTTTCAAAAAAAATTTTTTTTGACGAAATTACTGAACCGATTTATTTGAGTTTAATATATATTGTGTACCCACCTTAGACGAAGTAATGAAAATAAAAATTAACGTTATATCCCTTTATTATACTAACTTTTTTAAATTTTTAAATTTAAGAAAATTTTTTTTTGGCACTTAGGCGTTAGCGACACCCACCATTTTTTGTTCAATAATTTGCCTCTTAGTACTCTATAACATATATTTATAGGGAAAAATTTTAGTTGGTAGAACATAGTAATATTTCAGTACAAATGCATGCCATGTTCGGTACTACATATATTACTTATGTATAAAAAGGACTATAAAGTAAAATATCTACCCTATTTCTAAAATAATATAATTACATACGTTCATAACTACGATAAACTAGTTTAAATTTGCAAAAGTCCAACACTATCTGCCGTTTGTCTTTTTTTATCAATAAAACAAAATAGACATTGATTTCTCTTTGTTAGAGTTTTTTCCTTTGTAAGACGTCAAGTGAAACTTTGTTAGCTCATACACCACGTCTTACGATGTCAACAATTTCATACAAAGTTTATTAGCTGTCAAAATAGTATACCACTTGGTCATTTCGTTATAATTCCCTATGACCCGTCATCGTGTTAACAAAATAAGACAGACGGCAGATAAAGCTAGACGTTTGTCTAAGCTTTTTTGTCGGAGTTATGAACGTATGTAATTTTATTACAGAAAAAATCCACTTTCTGCACCTCCTTAAGAAGTGCAACAAAAACATCAAGTGAGAGGGACGAGCTACATATTGCGTACAATTGTACACTACTTTCTTCAAGTTAGTTATATGTACGTGTAATAACTACAACATGTTTTAGCCGGATTGTTGTTATTACTATAAATTGTTGAAGTTTTTTGTTCCATTTTATTAAGTTAATGTTTATTATTATTAAAGCAATATAACATCTAAGACGTATTATTGTTATTATTAGTATCTTTATTTGAATAAAGTTTCTAAAACTTATAATTTTTGTTGAGTTAGATACAATTTTAATTAGTAAGTATGCTGAGATAATTTTATTGATTTCATTCAAATATTCAGATTCATGGTAAAATTAACCTTGAAAATTATTTTTTAGCAAGTTAAAACATATTTTTTATAACAGCTCAAAATATATATTTTTTTAGACCGTCACAGGAACTCCAAGAACTGCAACTCAGGGGGGAAGAGAACATTTTATTGCACTGTTTAGAGTTCTACTGTGTTTTAGAAATAAGGCAGATGCTTTACTTTATGGTCCTTTTTATACATAAGTAATATATGTAGTACCGAACATGGCATACATTTGTATTGAAATATTACTATGTTCTACGAACTAAAAATTTTCCTTAAAAATATATGTTATAGAGTACTAAAAGACAAATTATTGAACAAAAAATGGTGGGTGTCGCTAACGCCTAAGTGCCAAAAAAAAATTTTCTTAAATTTAAAAATTTAAAAAAATTAGTATAATAAAGGGATATAACGTTAATTTTTTTTTATTACTTCGCCTAAGGTGAGTACACAATATATATTAAACTCAAATAAATCGGTTCAGTAATTTCGTCAAAAAAAATTTTTTTTTAATTTTTTTGCCTGTTTGTGCATTCATAAACTATTAGCCTCGGAAGGTTGAAATTTGGCAGGAATGTATCTGGGCCTAAGAAGTGTTATTTCCTATAAAAACAATCAATTTTGCGTCAAGGGCCGTTTTCCCTATCTTACCCGGCTATGCCCTTTGAAAAAAAAAAACTTATGATAAAAATTTTTATTTTTTTCTTTTTTGTTTCTGTTGCTTTATTGAATAATTTTTATCAACAAATAAGTATACTATTCCATTTAAAAAAAGTAAGTTTGCATCATATCTCGAAAACTATAAGAGCTATGGAGATCCGAAGTTTGTCAATCAATATCCCCCACCAGTCGCTACAACTTTTGTCTGAACAATTTTTTGATTAAGTAAATAGTTTAGCCATAATAAAAATGGCAACTCTCAAAAAACTGAACCGGTATATTTTAAATAAAAAAATCATATTTTTTGTACTTAACTATAGGTTGATTCGTATCGGAGTAAGCTCAAGCCGCTTGCGCTCATTTTGAATCACTTTGTGCTTTGGGCTTGGGCATCGACCCTATATGTGTATTTTCACTCATAGGAGAAGTTACAGTTTCAAAACAACCATTTTATACTAAAAAGAAATTATAAATATGAAGGGCTGGTTCAAAGGTACCTTAAAAAGTATTTATTTACAAGTATATACCGTAGTATTTACTTATGAGTATCAGTAAATGTTGTCCTTAATTCACCCGTTTCTCAGTAATTACTGATATCAATCAGTATTCGTGTATAGTTCTCGCAATCAGTAAAAACTTAATAACAAAAGCAATTCTGAAAAAGTAAATAAAATACTGAAATTTTATTCTCATATTTATAAGTAAATACTTAAAAAATACTAAATAAAAGTAATTATTCATTTTTTTCCCACATTTCCCTATATATATGTTGCACACATTTATATGTATAAACGTACTCTATTTAGGTACAGATGTGGTTATCACAAAGAAGGAACTTACTTCTTCTACTCCTGTTGAACAACACACTCATTATATATCTGTTAATTGTTGAGAAAGTTAGGCATTATTGAAAGGTGTGGGGGAATGACCATTACTCAATACCTTTTTGACCAATGAAATCACAATACTAACCATCATTTAATGGCTTTGCGATTGTTTTGTGACTAATGTATATATCAAGTTTTAATATATGTTGCGTAGTAACGTCCAAGTAAACAAACTAGTATATATTTTGTTTTGATCGTTTTATACATATTATACAAACATTTAATGAAATTAGAAATAGATAAAAAATTTGATTTAAAATTTATATTTGATTTTATATAAATAAAAAAGAAAAAAAGTCCTAGAAAAAATATCGTATTCTACTCGCTTGCAATGTCTATTACTCACCCAGACGCATTACGACACTCGCCTCGCAAGCTCGGCTCGTGTCGCAATTTCATTTTCATGAGTAACAGCTATCATTACTAGCTCATTGAATAATATACTATTATAATGAAGAAATACTGTGTAATATATTATATATACCTATATGGACCTACGACGACACACTTCTAATTTTTTCTTCTTTTTTGTTTTGTAGGTATTTTTGTTGCGTTAAATGATTAATGAAATTTTATATTGTAATGTCATCAAGTTCACATTATAATAAATTGAAACTGACCGTAACATGTGTGTAATTTATTTTCAAAATGGACTGAAGAATTTTGTCTTTATATGGAAATTTATAAAAGAATTTTTAATTAAGGATGTTTTTCTAGTACTTTGGTATGTACTATGGTTATTACATGTTATTTTTTCAAAACAAACTTTAGGACCTCAAATTTTGTAATTTATTTCAAAATTATGTAAATAAAAATCCACTTTTTGCATACCGTCAGTTGGAAAGAATCTGGACGATTTTCTCAATTTTTTGGCAATGAATTGTTTAGAGTTTATCCAAAAAATTCTAAAAAATAATTTAAATGCTTTAATATCACAAGCATATAGGGCAGTAATAAAAATATCGAAATTGCTACTGCAACATTTTTTTTTTTGTTATATAGTGTTCGGATTTGCCCCTATGTGTGGGGCGAATCTGGACAGTGCTTTATTTGCAATATAAATCACATTCAGTTATGCATATGGGTGAAATCGGATATAAAAGAGAAAAAAACCTGAATTTCCAATCTGGAAATTCGCTAAGATAAATATCTGCATCAGCGAATGACTTTTGATGAGTGGAATAAAATATTTTGGATTTAAATGAATTTTATTTCGATTTGATTTTGAGTCTATCATGCAAGGTCGATTTGGGAACGTGGAAATACTCAGCAGCTTGTCTGAGCGATTTTCTTTTATTTTTAATACCGGAAAGCAGGATCGCAACTACTACATATCTACAGGGGGTCCAACAAAAATTTAAAGAATCACACGTATGTCCCACTTTCATAAAATAATTATTCAATACTTCAATCAAATCAACCTAATACCTATTAATTTATTGTTATCGTATCAAGTGCAAGTTTCAACCCGTCTCTTTGTAACTAGTGAAGTAACATCTGGCCCTAACCGAGTCTACTTGGTGTGCCGAGTTGACTCGGAAACTCGAGTGCAATTGGACTCGAGTAAAAAATTTTTTTCACTCGAATACGAGTTTGACAAATTCACTCGAGTCACTCGAGTAAACATCACTCGAGTCGCATCACTAATCTGAACGCACACGTATATACTCTCGGAGCACTCTCGGAGTACCATTGCACGTTGCACTCTCGGAGTACCATTAGTTGGGGCGAATCTGGACAGTCGGGGCGAATCTGGACAGAGCTGCCTCTCGATATTTCTTCGTCAGTTATGACCCCACAAGGTCATAGATCAATCTATGCTACTGAATTTTGTCAGTTATCAGTTAGTCATCAAAGAAAAGCGGTGAACGTGACATCTTTGTATTTTATTATTTTACAGACGCATTGTTTATAATTTTTAAAAATAACGCGCGTTTTGAAGTTTTATAAAGAAACTGCTGAACAAAAAAAAACAATTATATATATATATATATATATATATATATATATATATATATATATAAGGTAGGGACTGGCAACAACATGTTTGGCGTTTTGTTGACAATACATGTACCAAAAATGAAAGCTGAATATGATTATCAAACGCAGTTCTCCGATAACAATGGAAAATGTTGTAATAAAATGTAGTCTCCGAAAATTTGATTTTCAAATAAAAAATATTAGTAAATCACTAAAAATTTTACTTTTTAATATAAATAAAATTAATTGAAGGACAATTTCCAGGTAATTTTAGGGGGTCCGGACCCCTTGGACCTCCCCGATTGTTGCGCCTCTGTCGAAAAGAGCCGATTTTATCTAGACTACAGTTCATGTAGTTTATACCCACTTTCTTTTTATATTGACGCACCATGGTGTATGAATTCGCCTCACCTATAGACAATTTTTTGTTAATTAATTTATAATTGGTACATCATATTCAGCTTTCATTTTTGGTACATGTATTGTCAACAAAACGCCAAACATGTTGTTGCCAGTCCCTACCTTATATATATATATATATATATATATATATATATATATATATATATATATATATATATATAATTGTTTTTTTTTTGTACAGCAGTTTCTTTATAAAACTTCAAAACGCGCGTTATTTTTAAAAATTATAAACAATGCGTCTGTAAAATAATAAAATACAAAGATGTCACGTTCACCGCTTTTCTTTGATGACTAACTGATAACTGACAAAATTCAGTAGCATAGATTGATCTATGACCTTGTGGGGTCATAACTGACGAAGAAATATCGAGAGGCAGCTCTGTCCAGATTCGCCCCGGCTGTCCAGATTCGCCCCAACTAATGGTACTCCGAGAGTGCAACGTGCAATGGTACTCCGAGAGTGCTCCGAGAGTATATACGTGTGCGTTCAGATTAGTGATGCGACTCGAGTGATGTTTACTCGAGTGACTCGAGTGAATTTGTCAAACTCGTATTCGAGTGAAAAAAATTTTTTACTCGAGTCCAATTGCACTCGAGTTTCCGAGTCAACTCGGCACACCAAGTAGACTCGGTTAGGGCCAGATGTTACTTCACTAGTTACAAAGAGACGGGTTGAAACTTGCACTTGATACGATAACAATAAATTAATAGGTATTAGGTTGATTTGATTGAAGTATTGAATAATTATTTTATGAAAGTGGGACATACGTGTGATTTTGAATTTAGCTTTCGTTAATATTACTAGTAAAGACTAAAGTATAGGTGTAAATTAAAAATCACAAAGTGATTGAAAAAATTATCCGGATCGGCCGGGAATAGAACCCAGGATCTCCTAGTAACTAGCCAGGTGTGCTATCCGTTACACCACCGGTCCTTTGCTCGGTAGGCGTCCGATACAGACAACATTCAACCACCTATGTGTATGTACTCTCTATAATGCGAGAAGCAGTTACAATTCTTCAATTTCAAATATTATCGAGTGCTTGTGAAACACTACTACGTATGACAGACTTTTGTCTGCATTTTAAACACACGTAGTATTCATATGTTCACTTATCGTTCAGCTAAACTGAAACTTTAAGCACTCGACTTCCTTGGTTAACATAACCAAAAACCACATATGTAAATTAAAAATCCCAAAGTGATTGAAAAAATTATCCGGATCGGCCGGGAATCGAACTCAGGATCTCCTGGTAACTAGCCAGGTGTGCTATCCGTTACACCACCGGTCCTTTGCTCGGTAGGCGTCCGATACAGACAACATTCAACCACCTATGTGTATGTACTCTCACATAGGTGGGAGTACATACACATAGGTGGTTGAATGTTGTCTGTATCGGACGCCTACCGAGCAAAGGACCGGTGGTGTAACGGATAGCACACCTGGCTAGTTACCAGGAGATCCTGGGTTCGATTCCCGGCCGATCCGGATAATTTTTTCAATCACTTTGTGATTTTTAATTTACATATGTGGTTTTTGGTTATGTTAACCAAGGAAGTCGAGTGCTTAAAGTTTCAGTTTAGCTGAACGATAAGTGAACATATGAATACTACGTGTGTTTAAAATGCAGACAAAAGTCTGTCATACGTAGTAGTGTTTCACAAGCACTCGATAATATTTGAAATTGAAGAATTAAAGTATAGGTGTATAATAATGATGTTCCGATTCGATTATTTTACCAATCGATTAATCGATTATATACTAATAATCGTAATCGATTTATAATCGGTATATTAACCGAGGTATAATCGATTATACCGATAATTGACTTAAATATAATAACCTGAATTTATCCACTTTTTAGTCAATAAAATTGAAATATTTAAATAAGACAAATACAACCAAAATATTTAATCAAATAATCAATGATTGATAATTGAAACTAATTATAAAATAACTAAGTTTAATTTTTATTTGCAATCAAAATTGCATAAATGTTATTTATGGTCATTAATTGGACATCCTTACATGGAAATTTTATTATTCTTAAGAAGTCATTTTACTTTTATTTGTTGATTACATAAATAAATAATATGTACACTAATCATATGTATTTTATTTCATATTACCTCATATTACTAATTCAATAAAGGTATTTAAAAATGCTTAAAAAAATCTTACTCGAGTTGGAGGGAGTGAAATAGTTAACTCGGTTGACTCGAGTGACTCGAAAACTCGAGTACAATTCGAGTGACGTAGCAAAATTACTCGAGTGACTCGAGTCACAAAATCCTACTCGAGTCGCATCACTAGTTCAGATCACTTAAAGTTAGTTACGCGTACATGTTATTTACCTACATATGTATTGTTATAATTACAACAGGTTTTAGGCGGATTGTTGTAATTACTATACATTGTTGAATTATTTTATTACATTTCATTAATGTTCATTATTATTAAGATAATATAACATTTAAGACATATTATCGTTATTATTAATATTTTTCATTAACTTAAATAAAGTCTATAAAACTTATTTTGTAATTTTTGTTGAGTTAGATGTAATTTTATTTAGTAAGTAACCTAGAGTAATTACTGATTTCATTCAAATATTCAGATTCATAGTAAAGTTAACCTTGAAAATTATCTTTTTTTTATTAAAAGTTATATATTTTCCTTAGGCCATCACAGGAACTCCAAAAACTGCAACTCAGGAGGGGAAGGGAACATTTTGTTGTACTTCTTGTAGTTCCACTGTAATTAAGTTATAAGTGGTAGTGTTAAGACGAATTACACGACTTTGAAATTTGAAAGTTCGTTTTGAGAAAAAATACACATATTATATAGTAATATAAGATGACATCCTTAAGTATGTAACTATATTTCTGTTGTGTATTAAAATTTATTATTTAGCTGAAAAGTGTACAGAAAATTAATAAACTAGGTACCTATATACAATAGGTTAATATGACCTATTGCTTGAATTAATTGTTTATATTGCAAAGTTATTAATTAAATCTAAGATTCTTATATAGAAGCTAAAAACAGTTAAAAAAAGGTGACTTTTAAGAACCTAATTTTGTATCAAAAGTTAATCCATTCATTTCGAAATTTTGAGGCTTGTTTGTTAGTTTGTCACATATAAGAAAAATTTAAAACAACTTTAATACATAAATAGAAATTCGTATTTATAATGTTTGGAGTCACGTAAAGGGTAAAGTATTCGATGCGTGAAGCTAATTATCCATTGGTGGGCTACGTAAATTTTGTTTGAATTAGACAGCAATTTCTAATTAATTAATATATTAATAATAATTAAAGATTTTGATAGATTTATTGAAACAGAGACTCAAATTATATGGATGTGAAATCGGATCCAGATACGGATACCGATGTTAAAAAAAACAACAAAGTTTTAATTTTTCGCGAATTTACTCTTTTTAAAGGAAACATTTCCAATAAAAATAAGCTATTAGTTAATATTTGTATGTTATAGTCGGCGCAAGCTCAAAAGACCATCAGAAACTGAGGTGAGGGGAACACAAATTGTATTATTTCCATAGTTACCAACTAAACCAAGTAATTATGTTTTTATATGAGTGACTGATTAAACTTCTATTTATTAATATGATAAACAAAGATAAATGCAGATGTAGATAAAAAAGTTCTTTTTAGCTTGCGCTCATAATAGTTAAATTTGCTAAAGTTCATTTTACAACCTTGGAAAATTTCTAAAAAAATTTATGAATCAACAACAGCAGACATCAACTCTGGCCTGTTACACTAATCTCACCTATCTGAGAAATGATAGTTTTGAGAAAACTTAATTTGAGTAAAATATCAGAAAATCCTAGAATAAGTTTATCTCGACTGAGACTGGCGGTCACGAAAAAAAAACGATGGATGGAGTCAAAACGATGCAATGATAATATTTATGTGTATAATATATATGTATGTTTTTATGTTGGTAATACCTTTTTTTACAAAAATAGAATGAACCAAGTGGACTTTGGACTCTCATTTACACGGAGAATTATCTCTAACATTATTAAATTATTAAATACCTGAGGTAAATAATATACTATTTGAAAATATAGGATACAATCAAAATATTAACTTAAAAATACAACAGATTACACCAATGATTTTTTTTATAATACACGTGCGAGAAAGAAAGAAACATATTTCGTAATCTTTTTAAGAAAGAAAGATATATATTTTTTATTCCTTTTAAGAATGTACTACGAATATATAATTTGTATACAGGATGTTTCATGTATTAAATATGAAATGTATTTTTAATACGAAATACATTTATTTTTTATAAAAGTATAATTTTTTAACTGATTATTAACTATTTTACACTAAAATGTATTGTAAACAATTATCATACACATTTGTATTCTATACACATCGAAATCGCAAGTCACAGTTATCAACCTGTATATTTCGAATTTGTATTTAAAAAGAGATAGATCAGGGTGTATTATAAAAAGAATCTTTGCTGTAATTATTATATTTTTATTAACAATTAAATTTATATATATATATATATATATATATATATATATATATATATATATATATATATATATATATATATATATATATACCCAGCCAGCAATATGATGTCTTTACAAGTTTTTAAAGAGCTCTTATTAACGATTTGGACGTCTTAATTTTTTTCCAACTGAAGTCTCAAAGACGTTCTGAGAACGTCGAATGCGCCGCTACAAGATTAGTTTGCAACATCGTTAAGAATTCTGAAAGATCTCCTTTTTCTAACTTCAAAAAAAGAAAAGGTTCTTAAAAAGCTCATAATTTAGACTTCTTCAAGAACTTTCATGAATTCAGAAAAAAGACTTCTTTAATACTTCTTATTTAAGATTCTTAAATAAAGGTTATAGGATTCTTAGAAAGAAATTTTTATTATCAATAATTAAACTTATAGAAATTTAATATTAATTCTTTATTTAGATAAATACAAATATTTTAACATTTCGCCTTCCTAGAATGAAAGTGGTATATTTCGAAATTTGGAAATTTCCCCTTTTGGTACCAAATAATAGATAGTTCAGTAACCTAGCGAATAGTATATTTTATAAGCTTACACGGTTTATAATTTTTGAAGGGTATTAATATCTCAACGTCACTAAGTACTTGAACTAATGTATTAGCAACTTTTAATTGCAATTATTTCAAAACGAACATTTCCCAGATATCCCACTTTCATACTAGGAAGGCGATTTAAGTTGTATTACTTGTTGAATTATTATAACTTATTGAATTATATTCATTAATTATTGAATTATCGTCTATTTCTGAAGCACTAACACTGTCACTTATTTCTTTTAAACACGAAGGAGGTTTTAAAATTTTTCTTCACAATGTCTTCTTAGACGCCGGTTCTTCTGGCTTCTTGATAATTCACAAAATCGTTCTCTTGAAGACATATCCTAGTTAAAAATATTTTCAGTTTATAAAAAATATAATGATCACAAATTTATTCCTTAAACCTATTCAATACATACCTTATCTATTTATATTTTATAAACTGATGCACAAAACAAATTTCAATACAGCACGTCCAGCACGTTTTCAATTTTAGAAAAACATCAACTGTATTTTAAATTCTAGGTTATACTCGTTATACTTTACAAATAATCAAAATACCGTAGATTGGGATAAATCGGGACAGGTGGGTGAATAGGGACGAAACGAAAAATGTTATTCATGAACTTAATTTAAAAATACTAAATGTAAATGCGAACATATATCTTACTTAAATTATGGTATAATCATTATTCTTTCGGGTAGCAATAGTGACTAAGCTTAAAGTTGAATAAAAAATATTAAAAATTGAGCTTAGATTGCTTCAAACACTGCTATTTTTTGTTCCTTAAAACTTTCTTTAAAAATTATTTATTTCGGTGTTCTTATGAATAAATTGTTGTTTAATCCAAAATTTAATTATTTTGGAACTAATCTGAAAAAAGAATACTAGAGACTTTTAGTTGTTTTTATTTTTTTAAGAGGAAATAATGAGGACTTGAGATTTGGGATAAGTTGGAAGTTAACAGGGACGGAAAAGGTGTGAATAGGGACAGTATATAGGTTAATAGAGACATATAAAAGTATAAAGGGACGGAAAGTATGTGGGGTGATTAGGGACGGATGAAGCATGTATTGGAACATAGAAGAGAGCAGTTTCAAGGTTATCAAGTCATTCGATATTTTTATAAACACATTCAGCATAACATTTCGATACTTGATAAACTTTATTTTAGATTCTACGTTTGTTCCTACAGAAAATCATCAAGAATTATTTCTTTTTTAAATGTATAAATACAAAAAATTTGAAATTATTTTATATTAGAATTTCAATTTTGGTCGACCCTACGGGTTATCCCCATTCACCCTTTTACGTCTCTTTTGATCCCAATTTTTCATAGAGAAGAAATTATACGATTTTTGTTATTTTTTCAAAAACCACCGATATTTTTAAAATTTTTTGGATACTGTTATAAAGTGACCGTCCTCGCGTAAATTTTTAATATATTAAAGATTAGGTACTTATAAAATAAATACAAAAAAAACGCCGTGAGCAGCGGGGCCCCATCACGGTAGTCGAATTTTCCCCTTCATCTTCGGTATTGAATGTCTACAAGCGAAATGTGATTGAAAGTCTACAACCGAATTGTCATTTTGTTGGTTTCAAAACTGGTGATGAGTGTTCGGCTGATCGAGGCTTTAAAAAAAGGTTTTAAGTATTTAAGGGCTGTATCTCAGTAAATTTCAATTTTGTGCCGAAAACAGGTAGCAGAAAAAAAGCCAACACAATTCGTACGAGGACATTCCTGCCCATGTTTATCCGCTAATTGCCTTTATGTTTTAGTTTTAAATATTAAAAAAGGACCTTCAATAGTAAACTGGAAGGCCTTTATAAAGATATTTTTTCTTTCCAAAAAAATCCAAAATTTCTATTTTATAAATACTAAAAATCCAAAATTCCTAATTTATAAATAAACAGTGACTTTAATAACATTTTTAAATTACTTAATATGTATGTATTTCATTTGTCATAAAAGTAAGTTCACGTTTTTTTAAATTTTTTAAAATTACTATTCGCCTACTTGTATTTAGAATAAACATAATGCTTTTAAAACACATTTAACAATAGCATTCAATTCCGATGTAAAAATGGGAGAAGTGGGGGGAAAAGTGATGCGGACTCCCTACAAGGTACTAGCTGGATACTAATTGAATACACGTACAAAATTTCAGCCCTCTAGGTTTCCTTATGGAGTCTCTAGACGTGTTAGAAAACAAGCAAAAAAATTAAGGAAATATTGGCGTAAAAATCGTGGGGGTAAGGGTTAAAAGTTGAAACCTCCAAAAGACAGTGTCTGGCTATTAGCTTAACCTGTACACCAAATTTCAGCCCTCTAGGTTTATTTGGGGAGATTTTGACCCGAACGAAACTGTTAAAAAACAAGAAAAATCATGTTCTTTTGGGTATAAAAATGGTGGTTGTAGGGGTTAAAAGTCGAGACCCCCAAAAGGCACCCCCTTGATACTAACTCAATCCGAATACAAAATTTCAGCCCTCTAGGTTTATTCGGGTGACCTGTGCGAGTGGTATAAACTTCGAAAACGTCGAAAATGCATGAAATTGTAGCCTAAAAATGAGGGGGGTGGGGGTAAAATATTAAAACCTCCAAAAAGCACAACCTAGGTACGAACTTTATCAACACACCAAATTTCAACCCTCTACGTTAATTCTGGGGGGCTGGGGGCCTGTTAGATCCAGCGAAAATCGTTTTTCCCCCCTCTACTCCCACCATATCATCCTAGGAAGCTGAATTTTGGATATGTTGTAGATAATTGACCGAAACATTATTTAAAACCGGTTTGGAAAAGTTTTATTGCTTTTCCGCCCCCCACCACCCCCTTAAAGGTCGGGTCAGAAAAAAAATTTGCCCAAAATTTGACCCCACTTTGATAGTATGAGGTGCCTCGAAAATGAGCCCCATTTACCAAATTTCATCTCTTAACTTCCATAGGGGGGCCCTACACAAATTAAAAGGTGGCGGGAAAATATATATATATATATATATATATATATATATATATATATATATATATATATATATATATATATATATCAGACATTTTTTTTTCTACATATTCGTGTTCTACGGGTCCGAAAACGGATAGCGCCCCTACTCTCGCCTCTCGCAGCTCTTATCGTATAGACTGTATAAGTCTAATTTTTCGGAGAAAATTCGACTAAAAATACGGTGTGAAATCTGAATTTGTCCCTATTGATCCCTATCTACGGTATTGTTTTTTAAACACATGCGTTAAATCTAATTCGTTTATAGTTCGGAAAAAAGATTCCTTAAAAGAGCTCTTAATTAAGAGTTCTTACGAAGTCAGAAAAAAGAATCTTTAAAGAGTTTTTAAATCAAAAGTTCTTAAAAATGACGTAATTAAGGCATCATATTCATAATTCGTGAGGAGGTCTTAAAAAGACTTCTTTTAGAGTTTTAAGACGTCCTATTGCTTGCTGGGTATATATATATACAGGTGCATATATATATATATATATATATATATATATATATATATATATATATATATATATATATATATATATATATATATATATATATATATATATATATAGTTACTCACACTGAAAATCGTCCACTGATAAAATTTGTTTACTTTTATTTTTTAAGCTTTTTAAAATTTGACAAAATATCTCCTGACATGTTGTAGAACAAACACATTGTAAACATGCTACATAATGTTTGGAGAAAGTCAAATGAAGAACTAAAACGTAAAATTTTAACAGCCATTGTAAAGCATGGTGGACGACAATTTTTGTTGAATACAGTATTTTGATTTTTTATTTACGTCTGATACTTAAGCCATTCTATGTTTCCTACTTTGACATCTAGATGTCATTGTATGTGTCATATTACTCATATTACACGTCTGTTTGTTTATCGGTACCCAACTTCTAGTGTCATTAATATTTCTTTGTTTGCATATAGATGTTGACATTTTGTAAAAGAAAAACCTTAATAAATAAAAATTTTTGGGTTGTATTTTGTTAAAAACATATTCATTGGATTAAAAAAACTTTTTTTCATGCTTATTAAGAAAAAAAAATGGGTGTTTATGTGCCAATTTTTATAAGCCAATTTAATTACAAACCTAAAAATAGTGTTCCGGTATAGGGGCTTTTACGTTATGGGAATTTTTACGAGTATTGATTATTATAATATATATATACATATATATATATATATATATATATATATATATATATATATATATATATATATATATATATATATATACTGTATATATATTATATATATATATATATATATATATATATATATATATATATATATATATATTCTGTATATATATATATACAGAAGAACAGAAGAACGTGAAACAGAGTGCCGAAAAATTGGGAATTTTAGACTCATTTGTATTTTAACAGGAAAACGATCCTAAACGTAAGTCGACTGTAGTAAGAGAATGGTTGCTTTACAACTGTCCAAAAGTGTTAGAAACGCCACCAGTCTCCAGATCTTGACGTGATAGAAAATTTGTGGCAAGAATTTAAAATTAAAATTAGAAGCCATAATATTTATAGCAAACAAGACCTTAAAAAAGCGCTAAAGAGGAATGGCCGAAAATTAGTTCAGAGCACTCAGAGTATACAAAAAAAATTAGTATCTTCAATGAGAGATAGATTGAAAACTGTCGAAAATAATAAGTGATGGCCAACTAACTACTATTTAATTTAACTGGTATAAAATAAAATTGAAGATATGATAAGTTTTATACAATATAATTATGTGATAACAATAGACGATTTTTACTGTGATGTAAATTTTTGCTTAAGAATGTTTCTGTTTTTTTCTGCATGTTTAAATTGTGATACGATTAAATTAATTTGATAATGTTTAAATACATATTAAAATCTATATAGGGTAAAAGCCCCTATAGCGGAACGCGAACATGTGTCCGAACAGTTTTAACATTTATATATTAAAGAAGTTATTTCTGGAAGAAACCTGTGATTACAAAAATTATTACTAATAGAATGATTATTTTTCAATTTAAATTGACCACGCATTTAATGTTTCTTTACTTAATTAAAGAAATACATATATGGAGGGGTCAGTGTAAAAGTGAACCAAGTTAGAGTTGTAATTTCTTAAACTTTAAACGCATTTTTAGAAAAAAAAAATTTATGGACTTGGTTCACTTTTACACTGACCCCTCCATATATATATTAAACAATTTTTGTTGAATACAGTATTTTGATCCTTTATTTACGTCTGATACTTAAACCATTCTATGTTTCCTACTTTGACATCTAGATGTCACTCTACGTGTCATATTACTCATACTACACGTCTGTTTGTATATCGGTTCCCAACTTCTAGTGTCATTAATATTTCTTTGTTTGGATATAGACGTTGACATTTTGTAAAAGAAAAACCTTAGTAAATAAAAATTTTTGGGTTGTATTTTTTAAAAACATATTCATTGGATTAAAAAAACTTTTTTTCATGCTTATTAAGAAAAAGAAAATGGGTGTTTAATTTATTTGTCAATTTTTATGAGCCAGTTTAATTACAAACCTAAAAATAGTGTTAGGGGCTTTTACGTTATGGGAATGTTTACGAGTATTGATTATTAAAATTTGTTATTTTCTCAATAAATTTTTTTTTAAAAAGATGGGTGATTTTCACTGTAACTATATATATATATATATATATATATATATATATATATATATATATATATATATATATATATATATATATATATATATATATATATATATATATATATATATATATATACACATATATATTTATATATATATATATATATATATATATATATATATAGCCTTCCTATCATGAAAGTGAGATATCTGGGATATGTTAGTTTTGAGATAATTACATTTTAAATCTTAATAATATATTAGTTTAAATGGTGACCTTGGGATTCAAAGAAAGTAATGCACTTCAAAAATTATATATCCTACGAAGTTGTGAAATATGCTATTCGATAAATAATTGACTTATCTATTACATGGTACTAAAAATGAAAATCGGAAAATTCCCAGATATCCCACTTTCATTCTAGGGAGGCGATATATATCTGGAACCTTGACTTTCCATGTTTGCTGTTTTTAAATGAAAAAGCCCAACGTAATATACAGAGATGTGACTTATTTAAGATACAAGTATTTGAAATACAGATACAAGATACAAAATACGTATTTTCATCTTGTATCTGAAATACTTTTTTAAAAATGTATTTTGTATCTTGTATTTAAATACTTTCTATTGGTATCTTAGTATTTTGTAAATACTTAAGTTTGCCAAAATTCTTTTACCCATTTTTACCAATTAATCCCATCATAAGGTTGAATTAAAACTGAGCCCTTAAAATTTTAATTTCTCAATCTATCAAAAGACTCTATGATCTATTTGTTTTTGTCTTGCGTCGCCACTCTCGCCGCGTCTGCGCCCTATTATTATTACTGGCGTTAATATATAAAAAAAATAATAATACGTAAATTAATCAAAACTTATTAAATTAAATTTTAGAAAATATCATTTGGTTGTAAACAGCACTACAAAAGATTGCGATGTTTGTGACGTCATTAAGATATTTAATATAAAAATGTTTATAACAAGCAATAACTGCATAGCATAAATAATTCAAGATAAAAATATATTAATGTTTTCAGTTAAGTAAACATTATGACGTCACATATGCGCTTGGAAACTGTCTGTCTACTGGTTTTAATTGTAAGTTTAAAAATTTGTTAGTTTGATATACCTAACTTTTAAAATATTAGGTAAAAAGAATAATAAATATCCAGTTAATGTGTAATGAAATAAGCTAAGTAAATCTCAAAATTAATAAAAACTTTTTTAAAAAAAAAAAAAAAAAAGTATTTTATCTTAAAAAAGTATTTAGAAAATACGTATTTTGTATCTAGTATTTCAAATACCATTTCCACAAGTATCTTGTATCTGGTATCTCAAGTACCATTTTTAAGAGTATCTTGTATTTCGTATTTCAGATACTTATTAAGGGGTATCTTGTACATCTCTGGTAATATATATATATATATATATATATATATATATATATATATATATATATATATATAACGTAATGTGGGCTTTTTCATTTAAAAGCAGCAAACATGGAAAGTCAAGGCTTTAGATTTCTTTCATTTTCACGTTGTTTTATCTATCAAGAGCCCTGAGTCAGAATATGACACCAGTTCCCAAATTATCAACATTCGCTTCCGAGATATTTGGGTCACAAAATTGAAGCAAATAGCATAGTTTTTTGTAACTTTTTTGAAAAAATTGTTATAACTTTAAAACGGCTAGCTCAAATTTCATGGGTACGCGAAATAGAAAAATATGGTAGTATATGCTGAAAACGAAAAAACTGTTTTTTAATGTATAGTTTCACCCTCCTACCCCCTCAATTTTAATTCACTTTAATTTTTTCCAGAGCTTTCAACAATACTTGAACAAAATTTTGGCAAAAATTCCTTCAGTTTTTTTTAATTTGTGAATTTATTTGGTGTCACTAATGGACAATCTGACCACATGTCCATTTAAATTTAATGTTCTGAAATTTTATACAAAATCAGTTTCTTATAGTACATTGCTTGGCTCGCTCAACGACTTTAAAGTAGGCTTGTCATATTTCAATAACGTATTTTGATAAAATTTTATTAATATCGGTCCAGCTGTTTAATTAAAGTCGTATCCAATCCTGCGAATTAATTTCGATCTCATCTTTTAAACAGGGCTTCGAACCGAACGGTAACCGTAACCGAAAACCGGTAAAGTCGATTGATTTTGCCGGAGAGTAACCGTTAACTGGAGCAAAATTATTTTTTTAAAAAACCGTTAACCGAAACGAAACTTTATTTTTTTCGTTCCGGTTCATACCTGAAATTCAATATTTAATTTTATTCTATAATATTCAACAATAAATTTCAAAATTTAACGAACTGATGTTTCTATAAAATAGGTAGGTAGGTATATGAATAAAATTTACAATAACATTTGAAAAGTAAGTATTTTGTATGATATTGCGATAGCTATATTTTGAGAGTAAAATGGACTGTAAATGAATATTGAAAGTGAAATTGATCGACTCACATTGTGTCCGCTGTTGTATGGTGTTTTCCAACGGCGCTGAATGCAGGGAAATCGGGAAAAGATGATGTTTGGGGATGAATAGGATAATATAGCCGTTATGACACAAATTCACTATTCACATTCTAAGGACGACACGTGTATATTGTGCAACCGCCAAAACTACTACTCTACTACTGATATTATATTACAACTCTAAAAAAAAAGTAAAGGTAATAAAATTTTGAAAAAAATATGATTGGTTAAAAAAGATGACAAGGATAAAAAAGTAGCTTGTACAATGACTTTTTAATTTATTTATCTCTCTCACGCAAAAATGTGACAAACTAAATCGGATTTACATAGCTAAAAGAAACGTCATAATTCAAAAAGTTAAATGAATGTATATTTTTCTTAAAACTATTGATTTAGATTATAATTTAACATTTCTAAATCGTATTTTGTATTGCCATATTCTATTTTGAATTGAAAAGTAATATTTTTATGAATGTTGCTGCAACAGGGCAGTTTCGTACTGAAAATAATTTATTTCATTTTTTGCTATAGTGTAAATCCAACTTGTAAAATTTTATTACGTTTACTTTTTTCTTAGAGTTGTAATATAATAACAATCAAAGGGATGGCGGACTAATACATATAAAAATGTATTACTCCGCGTGTAAGTCTATAAGATTCCATCAATATCAAATCGATGGCGGAAGCTTCAGACAAATAGAGACATCTGTTGATGCTTGCTATAAATATATTGTGTACGGCCCAAACATCCCGCCGGCCTTGAACAATTTGTTCAGAACTGTGGGTGGTACTAACAACTATAGAAAGAACAATTTAAATTATACCTATTTTATGTAACTATATTGTTTAAATTGTGTCTCGATCAAACTAGGTTTGAGCCTATAAAGATTAATAAGAAACAACAAACTATAAACTTTATTGAGAAAATGTACCATGTAAAACATTTGTCAAATATGACAGGAAACTATAACTACAAATGTAACTAAATAGAGAAATTCTTATGAAAATTAAACTAATTTGAGAACCTAAAACTAATTAAACTTAAACTAAGGGAGCAAACTATAATTTACCTTGATATTTTACTGCGTGGGCAGTGGACAAAGTTCAACGATCGGTCTTTGCCAGATACCGTGTTTTGTTTGAATTGAGGCTACTCTAACGATACCATCCCGGTTGGGAAATAATTCTTTTACAACGCCAATAGGCCATTGTAAAGGAGCAACGTTATCTTCTTTTACTAAAACAACCATTCCAGGTTTAACTAGTTTTGCGTAGTTTTGGCTATACCAACGCTCACGAGATTGAAGTGTCGGCAAATATTCAAGCCGCCATCTTCGCCAATAATCTTGGACTAATCTATCTATAAGTTGGAATCTATTCAATTTATTAATATTCAAGTTAGTTAAGTCTTCTGCAGGAAGATATTGTAAGGGGGTTAATTTCAGAAAGTGAGCAGGAGTGAGCGCAAGTGGCTCGGATGGCTCACTACTTAAAACACACAGTGGGCGTGAATTAAGTAATCCCTCGATTTGTACTGTTAAAGTATTGAATTCTTCTAAAGACAGAAGATGACTACCAATTGTTTTATATAAATGAGTTTTTATAGATTTAGCTTGCGATTCCCTGATGCCACCTTGATGAGGGGCACAAGGGGTATTAAACCGAAATTCAATTTTTCGTTGAGTTAATTCGTTGCAATATGAATCTAAACACGCTCTAGAAGTCAGTAAATCATATAATTGGGTATTGATGTTGCAGCTGATAGTAAAATATAGTGCATAACATAGCGCATGATTTAATGATAATGATTAGCCATTTATATTTTTTTTAAAAAATATAAATATTTTATTTTTCTAAATAAAAATTACGAATTTGGAATTAGCGGGCGAAATGGTTAAAAAGATTTATTTGGGCATGTGACGTCACAGCACGAAGGCATTTAATATTGCAAAAAGATACTTATAAAAAAGATACTCACATTTTAGTTTTTACATTTTTAAATTTTGCTGAACAAAATTTGGGATTCGAAGTAAAGAAGTTTGTTAGCACAAACGAATCTATTATTCCATTTTATTGTTCCATTTTTATTAAATTAAAAATTTGGCAATATGTAATTAATGACAAATCAACAGAAAATATATATAAAATTATTAAATTCCATGGATATGAGATTACTGAAGGTGGAGCTTATTTTCAAAAAACAATTTCTAGCAAAATGTAATTTTCGAGTAAAATGAGATCTTCTATCACCAGCAACATTTTTGCGGATTTTTTACCAGTGAATAACAATGTTGTCACACTTTCAAAAGTAAAAGTCGTACTTTGCGAAGTAAAGTACCTATTTGTTTATTATTTACAAATATGGAATACCACAAAGTAACGCTCAAATCTATTAATATTAACTTACTTTGTTTAAAAATGGGCTTTTAAGCTTGAAACAATTGTCACAATTAAAAAATAAACATGATTTTTTTGCTAAGTAAAATCTTTGCTTTATTATTTAAAATATGGAATAGCATTAAGTAATTTAGATTTATCTGTTTTTCTTTTTCCCTTTGGCTTGCAGCACTTTTTGTTTCCGCTATTTTTTTCAGTCACTAGTAGTTGTAACACGCTACCCATATTATCCATGATGCTATTGTGACCGTGCAACAAAAAATAAGTCAAAAGCTTTAAAACGTAATATTTTCTGTTGGGTTTTCAGAAAATAATAAATTTAACAAAAACAGATACATTGGTTATATAAAATATAAAATATTAAAAGGAAATTTTCTTAAAATATACGGAACATTGTACAATTAAATAAGGCCAAAAAATATCTGGACGATTTTTAATGAGTTTTACGACTAGCCGGTTCTATTCTACAAAACGCGGACTAATTTTAATGGACTGTAACTTTAAATGTAAATACTCGTTCGAAAATCGATACTAAAATTTGAAAATGATCGACTTACCGATTATGATTGATTGAAGCCTATTAGTGACTATTGGTGGGAAAAAAGGGATACAGGAAACAGGGATTACCAATTTTCACATTCCAGAACGGGTTAAAAGTTGATATCTGCTACGTATTTCCGTGATCCAACTTGAACCAACTTGCCGGTGTGCAACTTGGCGAAGTAAACACGTTGAACTACAATTCACTTTAATTTTTAATTTTATTGCGAGAACAAAATTACAAGTGATTTATGCTAATTTGAACGAAAACACTATTGTAATGCGATTGAACGAATTTCTAATTTAAACGAATTTAAACTACTACCATAAAACGCACGAGTTGAGATTATTATTGTATTGTTAACAACGATAATTACTATATTGTTGAATTGCTACTACTATTGTACTGTACGGTTTGAAGTTACTTCCTATTATGCATTGTTGAACGATCAAACTACTACTATGATTGTTGTACCGCACCGGTTAAATCTACTATATGTATTGCATCGTCGAAAATTCCTATCACACTGTATAAGAGACGAGCGAAAGTTTTAACCGGTTAGAACTCGAAAATTTCACCAAAAAACATTACGCAATTATAATTCAATTACAATAACAATATAAAATCGGTGGTGTGACGGACGTTGGCGGTAACCCGCCAACGAACCGAACCACGGGCCATAAAGTCTAATTGACCACTGATTTGTGTATGTAAATAGGTAGAAGGGTGATGTCTCATACTACTGTTTTCTGAACAGGCTACCAGGAGCGCCAGTTGCTGGGTATTCAAACATGAGATTGAAAACTGGCGCGTCCATCCCCGGCCCCCCTGAAACACCGTTTCAGAATCCAGGCATGAGGAAAATTAACTACTAATGTTTAAAGTGAGAGAGTTGAACTACTACTACTATTAAAATTTGAATTGAAAGAAAAGAAAAATTTATTCTATATTTTTTTTTTTTTTTTTTTTTTTTTAATGAGGTTGTACTGTAATACGACTAAATCTACTACTGGTTGGGAAGTGGACATAACTTCACAACCGGCCGGTTCCAAACACCGGTTTTAGTTTTAACTGATGCATTTCGGATTATACCATCACTACCAGGGAAAGTTTCCACTACTATACCCAACGGGTTTTGATACATTTAACGTGGGACTTCCAAAGTCCACGCAGGTATACTACTAGTATTAAAACAATTAAAATCATATTCAATGGTTATGGAGAAAACTAAACACTACTATTAAGTTGATCAAACCCATATTTGATTGTTAGCAAAAGAACAATATACTACTACTACTAAAACGATTAAAACCATATTTAACCGTTGAGACTAGTGTTACTATCAATCTCTCGTCAAGATAAGCGGATTTTCTATAAATTATGTTATCCCAAGAGAGATTTTTACGGCAACGACTAACGATACTGAGCTATAAGCTCGTAAGGATGAATCACGATAGTGATTCGACTACTATAAGAAAACAATTTTGCTAACAAATATGGGGTATGATGTTGGTTCGACTACTACAAAAGAAATGGTTTTTGTTCTGGGTCATTTTGTGTTTCTTTAACGACTATATTTTGTATTGGCCATTCCTCTATATTCTGACGTAACCAATGTGGTCCATAATTCCATTGACTATTTTCTATAAATTGTAAGGGGTTTAATCCACGACTAAGAACATCAGCTATATTGTCTATACCATTGATATGAAACCATGTATCAGTAGATACTAGTTCCTGAATTTTTGCTACACGATTTGAAACGAAAACCTTCCATCTATGAGGTGACGATTTAATCCAATTAAGGGCGACTTGACTATCCGATAAGGCGTAAATTCTATTGACGACGATTTCAGGTGTGAAACTAGTTTTAACGAAATTTAATAAACGAGCGAGCAAAAGTGCAGAACACAATTCTAATCTAGGGATTGATACCGTTTTAAATGGAGACACTTTACTTTTAGCGCATACTAAACTGACATTTATTTGGTCATTATTTTCTACACGAATATAAACCATAGCACCGTACGAAGTTTCACAAGCATCACAAAATCCTACTAACGTAACTATGAAATTTTTCTGAACATGAAACCAACGGGGTATTTTAAATTGTTGTAAGTAGGGTAATTCAGTTTCGAATTTTTCCCAAATATTTATGAATTCTAAAGGTGCAACATCATCCCAATCTAATTCATATGACCAAAGTTTTCTAATGAATAATTTAATTTTTAATGTAACTGGTGCTAAAAAACCACAAGGATCGAAGATACGGGCTAACAGTGATAATATATGACGTTTTGTTACACTACTACTACTAAAATTTTGAAATTTAAAATATAAATAATCTGTACTGGGTTTCCATTGAAGACCTAATACCTTAAGTATTTCGTTATCAAAATCGACACTGTTATTTGCTCGTAATTCATCGGGAATATGTTGCAAGAATTGTTCAGAATTAGACATCCATTTTGCGAATTGAAAACCGCCTGCATTGAATAACTGGTTAATTTCACTAAATAATTTTTTAGCTTCTAGTAAAGTGTCTACACTACATAATAGATCATCCATATACATATTTTTATTAGCATAGACAGCTGCTAACGGAAACAATTGACCCTCATCGGTAATCAATTGTTTGACTACTCGTAATGCCAAATATGGGGAAGAACGGATACCAAATACTACTCGTGACCATTCGTACACTGAAATCGGTTCATTTTCGGATTGTCGCCAAAGAATACGTTGAAAACATTGATGTTCTTTATTTACTAATATTTGCAAATACATTCTACGTATATCGGCAGTTAATGCTATTTTGAATAAACGAAACTTTAAAAATAAATCTAAAATATTAATTTGTAATTTTGGACCACTAAATAATAAGTCGTTTAAAGAATATGAGGTGCTCGTTTTACAACCAGCGTCTAAAACTATTCTAAGGGGTGTACTGGCGGAATCAGCTTTTACCACTCCGTGATGCGGAATATAATATGAATTTTTAGCTAAATCAACGTCTAAAGATATTTCGTGCAAATATCCTTCACGTATGTATTCATCAATAATTGATGAATATTGTAATTTATAAGAGAAATCTTGTTTGAATTTTCTTTCTAACAGCAGAAACCGTTTTAATGCTATACTATATGAATCACCTAACAGTGTAGGTGGTTCCCGAAAAGGCAATGAAACTATGTAACGGCCTGTGTTAGATCTACTATAACTATCTACAAATAATTTTTCACAAGCACTATCTTCCTGTGAAATTATTGTGGGTGAAGGAATTTCATCTAATTCCCAAAATTTATGAACTAAACTATCTAAACTATCGGAAGATTCCTCGGTTATTACACAAAAACTTTTGAAATTTTTTGAACTACTATAAACGGAAGCCTTTTTCGAACTACTATAAACGGGAGCTTCGCCAGTTATTACGTATCCTAAAGTTGTATCTAAAGCGGTCGGTAAGTTAGGTACATGTATATGATTTGTTTGCAACAGCTGTGCATACAGCTGCGCCCCAATAAGTCCATCTATTTTTCCGGGTTTGAAATATGTGTCATCTGCCAGCGATAAATTGTTAAAGTGGGTTAATAAACTAATGTCAACTAAAGACGTAGGTAATTTATCAGTTATTGAATCCACTACTAATGCTGATATGAAATAACTGAAATTTGAACTATATCGTGATGTAATTGTTACATTCACTTGACCTCTAGTATTGTTCTGATAATTTCCTATACCTTGTACGGTAGATGAAATTTTTGATAATTTTAAGCCTAATCGTTTACAACAGTCAGTTGTAATGATATGTCGTTGACTGGCGGAATCTAAGAGAAATCTAGCTAGTTGTTTGTTACCCGAGCTGTCATGAACATGGACCATTGCCGTACCCAACAGAACCGTACTACGTGAACTTTCAATCGTTGTCGAACACAAACTAAGGGCGTTATTATTGTCACTACTACTATTATTGTTATCGGGAGAATTTTAAATATCAGCACTACTATTATTTTCATCCATTTTATTTTTGTTATCCGTTACTTGTTTTAAATTTGTTTTAGTAGGAAAATGAATTGTTGTATGGTGTCGTAAACCGCATACACGACAATTACTATTGCTTGGACAACTACTAATCCTATGTGCGCCGAGACAATTCAAACATAAATTAGAATTTCTAACAATTTTGTAACGTTCCATAGGGGATTCGTTTCTAAATTTTGAACAATTGGTTAAATTATGACTACTACTATGACAAAGGAAACATTTACTATAAGTTTTCGGCACTGTCTTACTCTGAACACTGACAAATGCGTGAGAAATTTTATTGGAAGCACTGTAATTACTAGGACCAGGTTTCACTGTACTATAACTATTAGTATTAGGTTTAACTGTACTATAACTACTAGAATTAGGTTTAAGTAAAGATTTTGAATTTTGTGCCCTTGTACTAATTCGGGCCTGTTTTTCTACAAATTCAATTAATTGATTGTACGTTGGCCAATTTGAATTATTTTCCAATGAATTTTCAAATAATTTAACTGTTTCACTGTCTAATTTTTTCAAGGCTAAATAAACTAGAATGCACTCATCTAAATTTGGAATGTTTAATTTATGAAGAGATCTAACAGATGCATCAAATTCTACTAAAAATTTATTTAACTGATCTGCAGACTGAGACGTAATCGGTTTTAAATTGAAAATTTTATCTAAATATGTAGTTGACAATAAACGATCATCTTGATATTTTTTATCTAATATATCCCAAATGACGCTATAATTTTCTCCGGTAACTGGTATTCCTACAACTGCTTTTAATGCACTACCTGTTAAACTACTAATAAGATAATGAGCTTTATCTACTAATGATAATTTCGTATTATTGTGAACTAGGCTAATAAATAATTCCTTAAATACAGGCCAGTTCTGAATTTCCCCCGAGAAGGGTTGAATTTTTAAATGTGGTAAGCGCGGACCTTGAGTTTCTTCTTGAGTGACAGTTACCTTTTCCTTTTTAGGTTCTTCCTTTTCTTTAAAAACTTCTTTAGCTACTGATTTTATGTGACAATACATTTCATCAATTGCATCCAGAACAGCGAAACTCGGAACGTAATCATTAGAAAGTTGTAAAGATAATTCATTTATTTCTGTTACTATTTCTTCAAGTGCGGCCCTGTTTTCTTCTAAAGTAATAAATCTAAGTTTAAAGTTATTCAAATTAGCCCTAATGTTTATCTTTTTACTGTCTTCATAAAGGGTTTGTATACGTGCAAAAATTGCTTCCTTTTTGGCCGTTAAAACTCTCAAGCGTTTGTCCATTTTCAAAAAAAAATTTATTTGAATTTAAAACTACTAATTTAATTGAATGTCAAATGAATTGTCAAAACAAACAAATAGATTAAAAAATATAAACAAGAATGAATTTAGTTGTGATTTGAATGTGTCGAAAAAACCACCCGTACTGTGATGGCAACCAATATGCATGTATTCAGTGTTCGACTAAATGAAAGTATGTATGTATTTATTTTGAACGAATGCTGTTGGATTCTATGTATGTATGTTGTATTCGACAAAATTAAATGCGTAGATATGTATGTATAATGGTAACATGTACAACTCAAGTTTGAATGTGTTTTGAATCTATGCGCTATACTAAATGTTTATACATATTCTATAATACGTGTGTACTATACTATGTCGCTATCTTCCTTGTACGCATGTAACTTTATGTGAACCAACAAGCAAAGAGAATATTCAAAATATATACGTTAAAACTTGTTCAATTCAAATTCTAATTTTATTGCGTAATAGTTTAAACAGGAAACTTTATGAAATTATTTTTCTCTTTTTTAACAAATATCAAAATGGAGAAATTTTAAATATGAAAATACGCAATTAACAATTTTAAATTTTGAAACTCTACCATTAAATTCGACTATTGAATTATTTTAGTTTTGAATATAATGTTTTTTGGTGCAATACTACGAAATAATTTTACGAAATTGATTCTACTAAAACGAAATCAGTCCTCTAATAGGTTTCAAGATTAATTTTGACCGAAAAAACTACTAATTTCAACAATCCGGGTCGACTAAGGACCAAAATATTGTGGACGATTTTTAATGAGTTTTACGACTAGCCGGTTCTATTCTACAAAACGCGGACTAATTTTAATGGACTGTAACTTTAAATGTAAATACTCGTTCGAAAATCGATACTAAAATTTGAAAATGATCGACTTACCGATTATGATTGATTGAAGCCTATTAGTGACTATTGGTGGGAAAAAAGGGATACAGGAAACAGGGATTACCAATTTTCACATTCCAGAACGGGTTAAAAGTTGATATCTGCTACGTATTTCCGTGATCCAACTTGAACCAACTTGCCGGTGTGCAACTTGGCGAAGTAAACACGTTGAACTACAATTCACTTTAATTTTTAATTTTATTGCGAGAACAAAATTACAAGTGATTTATGCTAATTTGAACGAAAACACTATTGTAATGCGATTGAACGAATTTCTAATTTAAACGAATTTAAACTACTACCATAAAACGCACGAGTTGAGATTATTATTGTATTGTTAACAACGATAATTACTATATTGTTGAATTGCTACTACTATTGTACTGTACGGTTTGAAGTTACTTCCTATTATGCATTGTTGAACGATCAAACTACTACTATGATTGTTGTACCGCACCGGTTAAATCTACTATATGTATTGCATCGTCGAAAATTCCTATCACACTGTATAAGAGACGAGCGAAAGTTTTAACCGGTTAGAACTCGAAAATTTCACCAAAAAACATCACGCAATTATAATTCAATTACAATAACAATATAAAATCGGTGGTGTGACGGACGTTGGCGGTAACCCGCCAACGAACCGAACCACGGGCCATAAAGTCTAATTGACCACTGATTTGTGTATGTAAATAGGTAGAAGGGTGATGTCTCATACTACTGTTTTCTGAACAGGCTACCAGGAGCGCCAGTTGCTGGGTATTCAAACATGAGATTGAAAACTGGCGCGTCCAATATCTATAACGAGAAATTAATGTTTCAAAACTACTTTAAGATCATCGAATTAATGTTTCAAAAAACTAAGATGATTACATATTAAATTTTAAGAATAAGATTTTTAAAAAAAATTTATTCATATTTACAAAATAGGATTTTAACAACGTAGAGACCTTTACTTTTAACAGAGTACTGTATAGATCGCACATTAACATTACTATACATTTCAAAAAATTTATCGAAATATGTATCTATTCCTTTATTAAAATTTTAAGTGTTTCTTTTGTACAATATAAATGTGCCTAGTTTTTAAATTTTTTAACAGTCATTAACGTCATAAGACGTCAAATAAAATCTCATACATCATATCCAACAAGCAAATAATGTGTTTTTAAAACAGATCGCCAATATTACTTTTAAAAATTATTAATAAATTTTTTTATTAAGAAAACATAAGAATATATATATTTTTAGCTGAGTGCATAATATAATTGTAATATTAAATTTCGTCAGGGAATATGTAGCATTAAAAAATATACAGAGTGATACATTTTTGTAAAATTTACGAGTATATATGGTGCACCATAATTGTAAATGGAATTTTTATATATACGTCAAGTTTAAGGTATAATATCAAAAATTAGTTTGATTTCTTTTTAGGGGATCGGTGTAAATCAAAAGATCGGTTTTTTTCTTTAATTTTTTTTTATTAAGTATAGTTTTTAAAAAAAATAGGTATACAATGATCACTTTAACTTGTAAAATTTATAATTATATTAAAAAATTTATGTATATGCAAGAAAGTGCTCTGTGAAGGAATCAAAGATCACCAATTGGTCGACTTGTGTATTAAAATAGTGAAAAATTATCCAACAAACACCATTGAATTTATAGAGGTGGTTTGTAGACTTTTCAAGCGCAATTATAGACGAAATATCGGAAATATTGAGACAACGGAATATTTCTGTTGTATGGAATTTACGGATCATTACATTAATCTTCTCCAATGTTCTAACGCAGAATTAAGAGAACTAAGTAAAGGGAAGCGTCGAGAGGAAATTATTAAACAACTCGTTGAAAACTCTGAAATACCAACAATTCTACGATAAACTAATGAGCGGCGTAGTAATGTAGATGACGAATCTCCCCCGGTTGGTTTCGAACTCACAATCTACCAGATAAGAGCGGAGTTGCTAACCAATACACCAACTCGGGGTCGACAAACTAATTGATTTTCCACAATAAAATAGCATGATAGCGAATCATTGAAAAGTTGACCGGTGGATATTCGAATTGAATTTAAAACGTTGGAGGAGGTGCCGGAGAATACATCAGCATTTTGCCTTTTACTACATAATCGTGTGGTTCAATATAATCCATTGACAAATATTGTTACAAAATATGTATAAAAGTATCGCAATCCGACTATAAATCAGTCAGTTTCGCTCTAGACAACGCACAATGAAGACCGACGCAGCAATTGTTGACTTCCAAGGATTTCCAAATTCAACAAATGGGGAATTCTACATAAAGGAATTGGCTGTGTTGAAATTCGATTCTTCCGAAGAAAATTGTGGTGGAGATTATATACTACAACACTATATTTTCAAATCACCAACACCGTTTTGCGGATTAAGTGAAAAAGATCAACTCACAGCTCGCTGGTTGCGGAAAAAGCATCATGGCTTCGCCTGGATGGATGGACATATTGAATACGAGGAACTACAATACATTTTAATAAACAATCTGCACGGAACTCGAATCATCTATACGAAAGGAGAAGAAAAAGTACGGTATTTGAAACGACTACTACCCTCAGCGCCTATTATGAACTTTGAAGAAATAACAATTTGCCCCAAGTTGAGAATCATAACATCAACATACACTAGTCCTCGATGCGGCCATCATTCCGGAGCAACTTGTGCCATGGAAAATGTCATATCCATATACAAATATTATTGTAATAACATTTAAACATTTTTATTGTAAAATATTTCTTTTAAATAAATTTATTAAAATAAAAAAAAGTGTTTTTATTTAAAGAAAAACCTGTATAAACCTGTTTTCAGATAAAAATATGATAAACTTATGAAAGCCACGCCATCTTTTCGTGGAATTTTGAATCTAGGTACAGAGTTCACAGTGGTTCAGACTAGCAACGCCATCTAGACGACATAGCTTACCTATCTCCTCCCGCGGTCGTTAAAAAAATCGGGAGGAGGGAGGAAGGTCTAGAACCGCTATATTTCTACTACTTACGTTTTCTATTCCTTACCGTACCTATTTCTTTATGTATTCATCCCCGTTATCTTTACGTAAATTTTTATCTTAAGTACCTTTTTCCGCTATCTCCTGTTTACCTATCTCTCTACGTTATTATTATTTCTTTTACTTATACGTAAATACACATCTGTCTGTCGTCCGTCTATTTTTTTTTTACTCGCTGTGCCGCGACAGCGTAAGAATCATCGTGGCTGGTGCACAATGAACTTCGCATCCAGGGTGGTAAAAATCCAACAAATCGCGAAGTATGACTTCTACCTACTCATGTTACCGCTGTGCCGCGGCAGCGTAAGAATCATCGTGGCTGGTGCACAATGAACTTCGCATCCAGGGTGGTAAAAATGCAACAAATCGCGAAGTATGACATCTACCTAGTCATGTTATCGCTGTGCCGCGTCGGCGTATTAGAATCTCGTGGCTGGTAATCTTATATTCCACTTACCATTCGGTAGAAGTCAGAAAAAAACCGTGGAAATATGACCATGAAGGGATTGATATGCGAACAGTTTTTGATTTTTCATACCAGTCCCGGCGTGATGGAGGCTGTTTGTTCTGCTCTATAAATTATATGTATTGTATGTCAATTTTCCTTTTTTTTGTGTTTTCTTTGTTATCCGTTAAGAGTCACACCAATTATCTTACCTTCCGGTTGTGACATTGCCTATAAATTAGAGTAATGTTTACTTTTGTAACAATAATTTTCATTAGGGTAGACCGGGGTTAGTTGGGTACAGAGGTAAGTTGAACATGTAAAAATTACCCCACACAAAAGATATGGTCAAATTACCACACTTAAATAAATCAGTCTTATCCAATTAACCACATTACAGAGGTAAGTTGAACATATAAAAATTACACCACACAAAAGATATGACAAAATTACGGTTATTTGGATAAGGGTGACTTAAATAAGTTACCCTTATCCAATTAACCATATTAAAGAAATTTGTATCATTTATAAATAACTTTTTTGAAATATTTATATGGAAATATTATCACAATTAATACATATATATGTATCACTAGTATTAGGTACGCAATTAATATGCGCCCAATTTTTGCACAACTGACATTCAATCCACGTTTCTTTGGGGCTACACTTTGAAAATAGTTCATTGCATATTAAGCAAGAAATCCTTGGTAATAATATTAAGCAATTACTATTAATACAAATATTAATTTTTTTAGTAACTTTTTTACACTTTTTTTTATATTTTGTTCTTTCTCTAATGTTTTTATTTCTATTGAATCGGTTAAAACACTAGATTTTCTTTTCCTCTTGGTTTGACCCTGTTCTTTTGAAGCAGCTCTTGGGTACGGTCGAACTATTTCTGGAGAAAATATTGTAGGTGATGATGTTAAAATTTGCGATTCTGGGGGATCAGTTACGAATGACGGAGCGAAATCATCTTGAGTAAAAATATTTTCATTATATGGAAATATTCCAGTCTTTTTAAATCCTTTTATGATATTTGTATTAGTTGTAGCTAATGGTAATGAATCTGCTACTATTTTTGGGATATCATATATTGTTATTTTTTCACCTGGATTATTTCTTAACCATAAATCTTGTGCAGTTGAAGCATATTTCTTAAATGGTCCATACACAGCCACATCAAGTGGTTGTAATTTATGGCTACAATGTGGTGGAAAGGATAACATTACGATCCCATTATCTTTCGCTAAGTTTAAGGTTGGTACATGTAAATGTGAGGAATGATTATCTAATAAGAGTAATACTGGATTATTAATAGATGGTTTAACGTGTGCGATGAAATGCTGCATGTACATAAAAAATTCTTCATTTGTTACCCAACCGCTAGAATTTCCTGCACCAATAGAACCTTTTGGTCCATTATTAATAAAATGATTTTTATATTTTTTTCGTGGAAATACGAACATAGGAGGCACTGTATTTCCGTTTGCAGAAACAGCACATATTAGTGTGACATTAGTGCCCCGTTCAGCAGAAGTTATGGAGCCAACATTTTTTTTACCTTTGGCAGCAATTATTTTAGTAGGTCTTAATACAGTACTAATTGAGGTTTCATCAACATTATAAATATTTGATGCGGTAAATTGATATTTATTCTTAACTTCAGCTAATTTTGTGAAAAATGGTTTTACATTTTGAACATTAAATGATGTCGCTCGTCCGATACTTGTTGCTTCTGGTTTTCTAATTGATAATTCTCGATTCCTTTTTAGAAAACTAGTAAGCCACTCTTTGCCAGCTATTTTATTAATTTTCCATATTTCAGGCATTTTAATATTAAATTTTTCAGCACACTCATAAGCAAGCCGGCGAACATTTTTCGGAGTCAATCCATAAAATATCGAAGCCATTTGTAGTAAATAATCTTTTAATGCAATTTCCTGGTCCTTAGAAAATACTTGTCTAGGTTTTTTATAACCAATTGTCGGTAAATCTTGCGTTTCCTTATTTTTATATGCTTTTAACTTAATTATATAACGTGATAGTGTCGTACGTTTAATATTAAATTCCTTTGAAGCAGCATTGATACTTCGGTTTCCAGAAATTATTGTTCTTGCGGCATCATTAAATGTTTCGATAGATATAAAACCTCTTTCAGTTTTACGTTTATAATTTCTCATATCTAATAGAAATAAAAAACAAATATATAATAAAAGAAAATCTTAATCATAGTTTTGTTAATGAAAAAAAGTTTACTTACTTGTTATTTGTAAATGATACAAATTGATAATTGAAACTGATGTATTTTGTTAAGATAAATCTATTACTGTTTTATATCAAAAATTTATATATTTGAAGAAAATTTCAATTTTTGTAAAATGAGTGTACATTATAATATATAAAATAGCATTGTGAAATAAAAGCACATAATATATGAAGGTATATGCACTTAAACTTTGTAATTAAACAATTACGGTCACATACAAAAAGTAGTCACAAACGCCACAAACTTCACAAACACAAATCGTTCACATTTTTATATGTAAAATTTATAATTTTGAAGAAAATTTCAATTTTTGTAAAATTAATATATATTAAAACCACTTTTTAAGTAATAGTTTAAAAAAATAGAAACAAGTTCGCATTTACATGTATTTTGTTAAAAGTAACACAATTCGTTCACTTTTATTATATATAAAATTTATAGTTTTGGAAAAAATTACAAATTTTTTTAAAATTAATAATGGTTGTAACCACTTGTAAGAATAATTGAAAAAAATAATAAAAACAAGTTCACAAAAAACAATGTTTAAGTGCATATAACAACACATATTATGTGCTTTAACTTCACGACGCTGTATCGTACACTAAACTTTTTATGTTTCCTATCATTTAATATATTCTGGTTTATAAAAAAAGGGGGAAACATCACAAACACATACGTGTTACTAAACATATATGTGATATATGTGGTATGTTATTATGTATGTTTTAATATTTAAACAAGGGTGCCACCCCAACACATCTTACTGAATATATATATATATATATATATATATATATATATATATATATATATATATATATATATATGTATGTAATATGTGTTATGTATATGTAGTTAAAATACAAATGAATATATATATGTAAAACTTTTTATGTTTCCTATCATTTAATATATTCTGGTTTATAAAAAAGAGGGAAACATCACAAACACATACATGTTACTAAACATATATATGATATATGTGGTATGTTATTATGTATGTTTTAATATTTAAACAAGGGTGCCACCCCAACACATCTTACTGAATATATATATATATATATATATATATATATATATATATATATATATATATATATGTATATATATATATATATATATATATATATGTATGTAATATGTGTTGTGTATATGTAGTTAAAATACAAATATTGATTTTTATTTTTCTTACGTATTTAGAAAGGTTTTTTATATGATATTGTATGTATACAGTATTGAAATGGCTTTTTATCTTATGATAATGTATGAAAAATGTAGATTTAAAATACTAATGGAAGTAAAATATTTTAATACGTTAACAAAAGTCAGGTGAATGTATAATATTTTAACCAAAAGTAAGTTAAAGTATTGAAATATTGGTATATGTGAATGTTTTATTATGATTTTTCTAACTATTCATAAAAGTTGATAAAACGTACACCATAAATAACAAATTATAAATTTACTCTTAAACTATTATTTTTACATAAAAAATACTTATCCACATTTGTTTATTTTAAGAAAATACATCATAATTTTAAAAAAAGTTTTAATATTTATTAATTTTTAATAGTTTTGTATCTTATGATAATGTATGAAAAATGTAGATTTAAAATACTAATGGAAGTAAAATATTTTAATACGTTAACAAAAGTCAGGTGAATGTATAATATTTTAACCAAAAGTAAGTTAAAGTATTGAAATATTGGTATATGTGAATGTTTTATTATGATTTTTCTAACTATTCATAAAAGTTGATAAAACGTACACCATAAATAACAAATTATAAATTTACTCTTAAACTATTATTGTTACATAAAAAATACTTATCCACATTTGTTTATTTTAAGAAAATACATCATAATTTTAAAAAAAGTTTTAAAATATATGAATTCTTAAAAATTTTGTATCATTTACTATTAATATGTAAAAATTAGTTTTTATCATTTTTATAACAAATTAAAACAAAAAAATATAAAAAAAAAGTAAAATTTACCACGCTGCAAAATCCAAAACTTATATATGATGATGGTACCTTTTTAAATATCGATGTGTGTAGTTGACTTAAACATTATGAACGGTTCGGTCAAAGTATATATAGCTATTATGTATGTGTGTAAGAGCATTACATTAATAGTTTTATTTTGACTAAGTTCTGTTCTTTTGAAAATATTATTTTTTATTTAAGATGATATTTTCAAATAATTTTAATTTACTATAGTAACATCGTAAAGGTACTTCGTCGAAAAATTATGAAAATATATAAAGTAAGTGTTTTGGTATTAAAAAAAATATGTGTTTTTATTTATTAAAAATTTTTATGATTTTTATTAATAATTCACATATATTTTTATTAACCCAAAACCATGTATATATAATTTTTATAATTTTTTAATATTATCCTATATTATGTCAAAGCAAGTCCATGGGCTATAGGTGTTAAGCCTTAGGCTCTTATGTGGACAAACAATTTTATAAAATAAATTTTTTAATAAATTTATAATGCAGAAACTCACTACATACCAAGCGCGAATGAAGTGTGTTATTCGAACGTTAAATAAATATATATTTTATATATTTAAAAATTGTCGCATACAATCTAGCGAAGAGTTATGAGCAAATGTTTGAATTATTTCAATAAAACTATATTACTTAAAATATATGGTAATAGTTTTTATTCAAATATGAATATTTTCAAAAAAGAATTTTTTTATTTTTTTAAATATTAAAAATTTTAGAAAATATTTTTTATATAAAAAGTAACAAAAGAAATAAATTTATTTTTATTTCAATTTTTGTTATAATTTTTATATGTTTATATCAGTTTATGAAGAAATTTCATACTGATTAATAAATGAAAAACTTTTTAAAATATTTCTTTTTTTTTTAAATTGGAATAATTTTATTAAGTTTGGAACATACAGTTCCCTGGTTGATCCTGCCAGCAGTCATATGCTTGTCTGAAAGATTAAGCCATGCATGTCTCAGTACAAGCCATATTAAGGTGAAACCGCGAAAGGCTCATTATATCAGTTATGGTTCCTTAGATCGTACATACATTTACTTGGATAACTGTGGTAATTCTAGAGCTAATACATGCAAACAGAGTTCCGACCAGAGATGGAAGGAATGCTTTTATTAGATCAAAACCAATCGATGTTAACATATTTTTATAATATATTTTATGTTTTTTTATAATTTCATATATATATTTAATATATGTGCATCGTAATAATTTGGTGACTCTGAATAACTTTTAGCTGATCGCACGGTCTTTATAGTACCGGCGACGCATCTTTCAAATGTCTGCCTTATCAACTGTCGATGGTAGGTTCTGCGCCTACCATGGTTGTAACGGGTAACGGGGAATCAGGGTTCGATTCCGGAGAGGGAGCCTGAGAAACGGCTACCACATCCAAGGAAGGCAGCAGGCGCGCAAATTACCCACTCCCGGCACGGGGAGGTAGTGACGAAAAATAACGATACGGGACTCATCCGAGGCCCCGTAATCGGAATGAGTACACTTTAAATCCTTTAACGAGAATCCATTGGAGGGCAAGTCTGGTGCCAGCAGCCGCGGTAATTCCAGCTCCAATAGCGTATATTAAAGTTGCTGCGGTTAAAAAGCTCGTAGTCGAATTTGTGTCCTACACTGTCGGTTCACCGCTCGCGGTGTTTAACTGGCATGTTTTGTGGGACGTCCTACCGGTGGTGAGGTATAAATTATATATTGTATAATATGGTTATAAATACTTGTATTTTTATTTAAATTTTTATTTTTATGGTAAGTTATTATTTATATTTTTACTTACTTGAAAAGTTTAAAGTATACTAGTTAAATTTTATATACTAATATGTACATTAAAGTATAATTTATCGTAAGTGTTAAAATTATTTATTTTTTATAATTTAAATAATGGAGACAGCCTCCCAATTATAATCCTATCGCGGTGCTCTTAATTGAGTGTCGAGATGGGCCGGTACGTTTACTTTGAACAAATTAGAGTGCTTAAAGCAGGCTTTAAAATTTAAATAGTGCCTGAATATTGTGTGCATGGAATAATGGAATAGGACCTCGGTTCTATTTTGTTGGTTTTCGGAAGTTTTTCCGAGGTAATGATTAATACGGACAGATGGGGGCATTCGTATTGCGACGTTAGAGGTGAAATTCTTGGATCGTCGCAAGACGGACAGAAGCGAAAGCATTTGCCAAAAATGTTTTGATTGATCAAGAACGAAAGTTAGAGGTTCGAAGGCGATCAGATACCGCCCTAGTTCTAACCATAAACGATGCCAGCTGGCGATCCGCCAAAGTTCCTCCGATGACTTGGCGGGCAGCTTCCGGGAAACCAAAGCTTTTGGGTTCCGGGGGAAGTATGGTTGCAAAGCTGAAACTTAAAGGAATTGACGGAAGGGCACCACCAGGAGTGGAGCCTGCGGCTTAATTTGACTCAACACGGGAAACCTCACCAGGCCCGGACACCGGAAGGATTGACAGATTGAGAGCTCTTTCTTGATTCGGTGGGTGGTGGTGCATGGCCGTTCTTAGTTGGTGGAGCGATTTGTCTGGTTAATTCCGATAACGAACGAGACTCTAGCCTACTAAATAGACGTACTTTATTACCGGCATCTCAAGGCC
>JAPWDM010000001.1:120956815-120959315 GCA_035578155.1 Brachynemurus nebulosus | reverse complement strand
CAGGGGTAAACCTGAAAAACCCGAAAGGTCGAAAGATGAGATTCATTTACTTTTTATCGTATATTAACCAACTTGTATTTGTTAGTGACAAAATTTATTATTATTATATATTATAATTTTTTATGGTATATTTATAATTTATAAAATTATTGCACTACTATATGTTGTGTATAATAACGAGGTATGCACTTCTCATCTTGTAGGACGTCGCGACCCGTTAAATATTGATTTATGAAATATTTTTGTGCATTGTATATTATATTATAAATTTTTATTTATTTGTGTAATATATGCCTATATTATCTAATTAATTGTTTGACGGTATAAATATTCATAATATAAGATTAAGTGTAAAAATTTTTTTTTTTACACGTTCATTACCTAAAACGAGTATATATGGGTTTTATTAGGTTTTTTATATTTCTTAATAAAACAAATGATTTTATTTGGTTTTTATACCAATAAATCATACCATATTACTGTCAGTTTTTAGGTATTAATTTGAACAATAATCTTTTTGTCAGCGACGCTATAGCTTTGGGTACTTTCAGGACCCGTCTTGAAACACGGACCAAGGAGTCTAGCATGTGCGCAAGTCATTGGGAATAAAATATTTTTTCATCGAAATATTAATAAATTTTATGAAACCCAAAGGCGAAATGAAAGTAAAATAATTTTTTTAAAAAAAATTTTTTTTTTTATTATAAATTTGAGGGAGGATATATTTTTATTATGTATTAAATATCGCACTCCCAGGGCATCTTATATTATTCTTATAATTTTTTTATAATTTTTATTATGAATAAAGGTGCACCTAGAGCGTACACGCTGGGACCCGAAAGATGGTGAACTATGCCTGGTCAGGACGAAGTCAGGGGAAACCCTGATGGAGGTCCGTAGCGATTCTGACGTGCAAATCGATCGTCGGAACTGGGTATAGGGGCGAAAGACTAATCGAACCATCTAGTAGCTGGTTCCCTCCGAAGTTTCCCTCAGGATAGCTGGCGTTCATCATTCAACGAGTCTCATCCGGTAAAGCGAATGATTAGAGGCCTTGGGGCCGAAACGACCTCAACCTATTCTCAAACTTTAAATGGGTGAGATCTCTAGCTTGCTTAAAATCATATATTGATTTTATTTTTAATTTTATATATATGTGAAGCTATGAGAATAATATTTTTAATTAAGATAATATTTATGGATCAGAATGCCAAGTGGGCCACTTTTGGTAAGCAGAACTGGCGCTGTGGGATGAACCAAACATAGAGTTAAAGCGCCAAAATCGACGCTTATGGGATACCATGAAAGGCGTTGGTTGCTTAAGACAGCAGGACGGTGGCCATGGAAGTCGGAATCCGCTAAGGAGTGTGTAACAACTCACCTGCCGAAGCAACTAGCCCTGAAAATGGATGGCGCTGAAGCGTCGTGCTTATACTCTATCGTCAATTGTTATTATAGATATTTATTATTTTTATAAAAATTTTTAAATATCATGAAAACTTGACGAGTAGGAGGGTCGCGATGGTGTGCGCGGAAGGATTGGCCGTGAGGCTGTCTGGAGCCGCCATCGGTGCAGATCTTGGTGGTAGTAGCAAATACTCCAGCGAGGCCCTGGAGGACTGACGTGGAGAAGGGTTTCGTGTGAACAGCCGTTGCACACGAGTCAGTCGATCCTAAGCCCTAGGTGAAAACCGATGTTAATGTTGATGTGTTTTAATAAATTATATAATTATTTTTATAAATAATTATTATTTAAAATAATAAAATTTTATAAAATAAATAAATAAATAATAAATAATTACATCCATTGGGCGAAAGGGAAACCGGTTCCTATTCCGGTACCCGGCAGCGGAACCGTATATAAGTCGGGCCCTCATTCACATTATATATGTGTATATGAGTGTTCGTCGGGGTAACCCAAAGAGGCCTGGAGACGCCGTCGGAAGATCCAGGAAGAGTTTTCTTTTCTGCATGAGCGTTCGAGTTCCCTGGAATCCTCTAGCAGGGCGATAGGGTTTGGAACGCGAAGAGCACCGCAGTTGCGGCGGTGTCTGGATCATTCCCTCGGACCTTGAAAATCCAGGTGAGGGCCACGTGGAGGTGTCGCGCCGGTTCGTACCCATATCCGCAGCAGGTCTCCAAGGTGAAGAGCCTCTAGTCGATAGAATAATGTAGGTAAGGGAAGTCGGCAAATTAGATCCGTAACTTCGGGATAAGGATTGGCTCTGAGGACCGGGGCGTGTCGGGCTTGATTGGGATGTAGGTTATGGCTAACGTGCCGGGCCTGGGTGAGGTGATACCATATTACCTACTAAATGTTATACATATGTTTTGTAAATTTTATTTATTAAAATAATAAATAATTATAATGTGTGTATTTATGTATTATATAGAACAATTATTGGAAAAATCGATTTTATTTGTAATTATATTTAATTATTGTATGGTACAGTACTGATATATAAAAATCTGATTTTTTATTTTTGTTATTTTATTAATA
>JAPWDM010000001.1:120259315-120281815 GCA_035578155.1 Brachynemurus nebulosus | reverse complement strand
AATAATAATAATCGATAAATTAAAATTATATTTCGAATGCTGTACCACAAGTGAAGTCTTATAACTTAAAAAAATAGGTTCGGAGTCGCTAGACCCTAGCGGATTGGTTGCAAAAGATCCTTATGTTGGCCAAATGGTTAATTATTGATAATTGACTATGATAATTATTTTCGCCGATGAGTGTTAAATGTGTGTTTAATGTATTAAATATGTGAAAGAACTGTATTAAAGTTGATGTAAGTCAGTGATGTTTAAATTACTGAAATCGGTTACAGATGTTTGCTAAATATAAAATTATGAAATATGACATAAAATTTGTTTTATTACAAAATATGTTAAAATTTTTTTGTACGCTTCTGTACAATTAATTTTAAAAGATTCCGTAAATAAGTACATAAATGTATTTTGTTGACAAAAAGTTTAAAATTCAAAAAAACAAAAACAAAATATGTTAGGTAGTCAGAGCCTGATTAAGAATTTTTTTCTAGGGGCCATTTTTTAACAAGTTTTTGACAATCAAAAGTTTCTGAAATGAAACATAATCGGAACAAATTAACTAGCAAAACTTAATTAGTAAATTGAGACCTTTCTCCCCTATTTTTTACGAGAGTTATATATTTTACACCCTATATATTTGATATTAAAAATTAAAAATATAACACAATAATCGTTTTTTAAAAAACCACAATATAACATATAATTTCAAAAAAATATATATATATATATATATATATATATATATATATATATATATATATATATATATATATATATATATTACATATACATATATATACATACATACATATATATATATATATATATATATATATATATATATATATATATATATATATATATATATATATATATATACATATATACATATACATATACATATATATATATATATATGTATATACATATATGTACATGTATATACATATACATACATATATATATATATATATATATATATTACATATACATTACATATACATATATACATATATATATATATATATATATATATATATTACATATACATTACATATACATATATACATATATATATATATATATATATATATATATTATATATATATATATATATATATATATATATATATATATATATATATAGTCATGTAACCATCACATCCGCCCTTATACTTAATTAATACATATTATATTTTTATACATTTAATCAATTTTTTTGTAATATTAAGAATTGTACAATGTATGTAGACAATAAGTAATAATTCATTTCATAAGGAACTCATTTAGATAATTATTTAATATTTCATGTAACTAAAAATAACAAAAGCTTAATCATCAAAAACTACTAAATAATTAAATACAATGTATTAAGACAATGGAATTGCAATGATATCATTTTAAAGTTACATCTTTTTGAATCAATCTCATTTTCGCTTATTCAACAATCTCTTTGTCTAAATTACTTACAAATAATGTAACTCAGTAAATTATCCGATTTTGTTCGATCTAGCTAATGGTGAAACATCTTTGTAACTAAGTTTGTAATTTTAAAACTTAAATAAATTTTTTTAAAAACTAACTTTAATTGTTACGAAACGTAACTGGCGCAGTCGTTCGGATTGTTGTAAGCATTGTTACCGGTATTAGTGATATTGTGAGTTGTGGAATTGACGGTTTCTCAAGGAAACAATTCAATCTTAACGGCATATTAAGAATTGTGGTACACTCTGGTCAGCAGTGCGTGGATTTCAATCCTTCAATCAACAACGGATCTACGAAGAATGGAAATTTACTGGAGCATTCTGTAAGTAGAGTAAATTGCATATTTTTCGCTGCTTATATTTTTTGTTCCTGCTTTTCCCTTTCGTATGTCTTTCATTGTAAAATCAAAATTGTTTAAATTATCACACAGACTATATCCTAGATCGAAAATCCCTCAACTAAATGGCGCAGAAAACGCAATAGTTGAGTCAAACGTGAGCATATCGGAGGATAAGATAAGCAACGTTAACTTAGATTTAATTAGTAATAGTAATATTGAAACAGTTCAATCTAATAATTTCAATACAAATATCGATAATTCAAATAGTTTAGAAAGTTTAGATTTTAATAAATATTATAATACAAAAATGCAAGTCAACGAAAATGCAGTTAGTGGCTTCTCACAAGTGCTCGAAGCATTTAGGATACCAGATCCAATTAAATTCCTACCTGAATTTAATGGAAATCCGAGAACATTGCATGATTTTATCGAAAATGTAGATGAAATCATAGCATGTGTAAGTGTCGATTGGACACAGGGATACGGTAAATTATGGATACGGGCTATCCGTAATAAAATTGTAGGAGAGGCTAACGAAGTTTTAAACATGTACAGTACTTCCACAGATTGGCAATCAATTAAATCAAATTTAATTTCACATTATGCGGACAAACGAAACGAGACAAACTTAATTAGGAAACTTTACAGCTTAAAACAAAACCAAAATCAGAAAATGGAAGAATTTTACGCGAAAGTAATCGAAATACTTTCCTCATTAGTTAATTTCACTAAATTAAACGAAAATGATTCCATCGCAATAAATTCTAAATTATAATTATTTAAAAATTTGGCAAAAGACGTATTTTTAGCTGGACTTAGAGAACCTATTGGATCAGTCGTACGTGCACGAAACCCAGACACAATTCAGAACGCATTTGAATACGCTATTAAAGAGCAAGATATTCACTACCATCAAAAATCATATCAACAAATCACAGTTAAACCTCCAATATCCGCACCTGTACCGATTAGAACACACAATTTTCATAATCCTCTACAATACCAAAAACAGATTATTACACATACACCATTCAATACACAAAATAATATGCAACAAACACGACCATTTTACAATCAAAAAAATATACAACAAACACGACAAATTAACACACAAAACAATACAAAACAATTACCGCGACCAACACCTATGGACTTAGGCAGTAATAGGTTAAGCATTAGACAACCTAACACACAACAGCAACAATCACGCCCTAATTTTCAACCACAACAACCATTTAGACGTAACTTTTTCCAACCCCAAAGTAGACCGACTTTTGCTTCAAACGAACTTTTTAACACAGAAGCATCAGGATTTTGTTCATTAGACGAATACGTAGTTGACGAAAATTATGACGAAAACAGTTATTTGGTAGACGAATACGAACGGACAGACCAAAATAATCAAAATGAGATCGATGATCAAAATTTTCGGTTAATCTCGGACAACAATTTGGATACGTAGATTTAAATCTTCACGAATCTACTTTACCCTATATACATATTACTGACCAAAATGACTGTACACCCTTAAAATTTTTAATTGATACTGGTTCTTCAAATTCTTTCCTTAATCCTGAATTAATTCATCCAGACCTTACAACCGAAATTAAACCTACCACAATTAAATCACTTTTAGGATCATATAATGTAACAAAAAAGGCAAAATTACCCATTTTTAGTGAATTCAATCAAACTGGTACAATAGATTTTCTTCTTTTACGATTTCACGGTTATTTTGACGGACTTATTGGACTTGACATACTTAACCAACTTCAACCTCAAATTGATATTCCCGGTAAACGATTAATAACACCATTTTCTATAAATAGATTGTTGTTCAAACCCAACATCACAAGTGGCATACACATAATTGAACCAAATTGTAAACAATTAGTCAAAATTCCAACAGACGTACAATCAGGCGACGTATTAGTACATGACATAAAAATTCAAAATAAATTTTCGATTCCTTCTGGCGTCTACAATGTTAAAGACTGGCATATACTCGTACCTGTTTTAAATCACACAAACAGTGCACAAAAATTTTTAATCGAACAGCCACTGAAAGTAGAAATTTTAAATCACGAAATTATTGACTAACTTTAACCAATTTCAAACTGTTAACGACACGGAATTACCCCCGATCGAATCCCTTATTAGGACCGAACATTTAAATAGCGAAGAAAGATAAGCTTTGTTTAAACTTTGTCGTAAATATGAGGATGTTTTTTATAAAGAGGGTCAAGATCTTTCATTTACGAATAAAATTAAACATGAAATAAAAACAACTGATGATCTACCCGTTTATACCAAATCTTATCGGTATCCTTATGTTCATAAGGAAGAGGTTAAGAAGCAAATTGATAAGATGCTCCATCAAGGCATCATAAGAACAAGCTATTCTCCTTGGAGTAGTCCAATTTGGATAGTTCTTAAAAAACTAGACCAAAGTGGAGTACGAAAATGGCGATTAGTGGTGGACTATAGGAAACTTAATGAAAAAACTATAGGGGACAAATATCCAATCCCAAACATAACAGATGTACTAGACAAACTTGGTAAATGAATGTATTTCACTACTCTAGACTTGGCATCTGGTTTCCATCAGGTAGAAGTTCATCCTAGGGACATTGAGAAAACTGCTTTTACTGTAGACCATGAACATTTCGAACATGTTCGCATGCCATTTGGACTAAAAAACGCTCCAGCAACTTTCCAAAGAGTTATGGATAACGTTCTAAAAGATCTACAGGGTACAATTTGTCTTGTATACATGGATGATATAATTATTTTTTCCACTTCGCTTCAAGAACATATTATTAATCTCGATAAAGTTTTTAGCAGACTAAAAGACGCAAATTTAAAAATTCAGTTAGACAAAAGCGAATTTCTAAAACGGGAAGTAGCTTTTCTGGGACACATAGTATCAGAAACAGGTGTAAAACCTAATCCTGATAAAGTAGCTGCTATTAGGAAATTCCCTGTACCCAAAACACAAAAAGATATTAAATCTTGTTTAGGACTTCTTGGATATTACAGGAAATTTATTAAAGACTTCGCTAGGTTAACAAAACCAATGACTAAATGTTTGAAAAAAGGTGAAACAGTTAAACATACACCCGAGTTCCTTAAATGTTTCGAAACATGTAAAGACCTCTTGACAAACGACCCAATCCTTGCCTATCCAGACCTTAACAAAGAATTTCTTTTGACAACGGATGCAAGCAATGTAGCAATCGGAGCAGTCCTTTCCCAAGGACCTATTGGTAAAGATAACCCAATATGTTACGCTTCTAGGACTTTAACAGATTCAGAATCACATTACTCTACCATCGAGAAAGAACTTTTATCAATCGTATGGGCAACCAAATATTTCAGGCCTTACTTATACGGACGAAAATTTACCATAATTACTGACCATCAACCACTCAGATGGCTGATGTCACTTAAAGGCTACAAAATTATACACAAACCAGGTCGACAAAATACTAACGCAGACACCCTCTCACGAATTATAATTGACAGTAACCCCCATACTAATGACGATTCTACACAAGACACTTCTACACAAACAGTACATAGTGCATCAGAGGATGATACCTCCTTAATTCGAATCTCTGAAAACCCCCTTAATGATTTCAAAAATCAATTAATCATATTAAAAGATGAAAACATTCAAACTGCAACTAAACGCAAATTCCAAATTCTTTTTAATACACGTCGACGTATTACAATTACACTTTCTGCTGACGACGACGATATTTTAATCTCAATTATAAAAGAAAACATTCCACCGAAGGTAAATTTAGCTATATACTGTCCTGATGACGAATTATTTATTAAAATTCAAAGAATATATTCTGATTATTTCTCTCAAGGTAAACAGTACAAAATTATTCGAGCAACTAAACTATTAGAAGACGACCAACAAGACGAATTAATAAAAAAATATCATGACTTTAGCACAATTCATATCCCAATACGGTAGTCCTAAAAATATTGTAGTTGATTCAGAAAAAGGATTTGACTCAATACGTTTTCGACAATTTTGTGACACGTACGGTATTAATATACACATAACAGCTGTTAGAAGTTCAACATCAAATTCTCCTTTCGAGAGATTCCATTCTTCTATTCTTGAAAAATATCGTATTATACATGCAACTGATAAAACCAGCTCAGCTGATTTAAAAATGCTACATACAGTTTTTGTTTACAGTAATTCAATTCATACCGTGATTAAATGTACACCATATGAATTATTTTTCGGACGTAAATATGACATTAAATTAACTGCCGACCCAGCAATAGTACAACAAGAACGCGAAAAATTTCAAAGTGAATCTTATCAGAACCAAATTCAACAAAAAAAAAGGAAATTAATATTCTAAATAGTAATCGCGAATCCCCAATTGATTATAACGAAAAACAAACTACATATTTTCAGGAAAATAAACATAATTCCAAATTACACCCAAAATTTAAACAGATTACAGTAAAAACTAATAATAAGGTAACGGTAACAGACAATAAAAATCGTAAAATCCTAAAACAAAAATTAAGACGACCTTTGTTACAGGACAATATTAACAATAATGGCAATAGTGACGACACAGAAAATCGAGATACGCGACCTAACGAACAACCTGGGACTAGTGGCTATAGAAATAGGACAAGCGAAACTTAACTAAGAATTTAAAACAAATTTATACTCAAAATTAATCTTTAGTTTAACAAATCGTGAACAAAACTTTCTAAATTCAATACAACATGACTATCATATAATTTATAATATCGACTTCTTATATTCACATTTGATTCAACTAGCTAAAGCTCTAAATTGGCAAAACTCATTGTACTTTCTACCTTAATATTAACTCCTGAAGAATTAAACCATTAACTACTAAAAACAAATCTGTAGTAATTCCCTATCCTGATATTCTAAGCGGAAAATATGTAAGTTACTTTTCACAGAAAGAATGTTCACGGCTAAATAAAATCTACATCTGTGACAAAGAAGATCTAATTAAGTTACCTACATCAGATCATTGCTTTAACCATTCAATTCGTGGACAAATTGGAAGTTGCATCTATGAGGAATTCGACGAACAAACAATGGTCAAACGTCTAACACCACAACACGTTATATTGAAAAACGTAAAAAATCAATAAATTTCGACTACTTGCAGTATTAACCAACGGTTCGTAAAAGGGACAATACTCATCTATTTTCACCAATGTGAAATTGTCATAAACAACGTCGTGTACAAAAACCGAGAACTTACCAAAACACAACAACTTCATATATTACCTCTACACGAACTCCAAATTAAAGAACAAAAATTGTTACCTAAAATCAACCTGCAAAAACTCAATTCCTACCACATCGAAAATAGACAAGTGTAGCGAAAAAAAAAAAAAATTTAAATTAAAAAAAATGAAAATTGTAATTATTAAGTGTTGTTTTGAAGAGGGGTATCTCTTGTACGTTACGAGGGCGCACTTAAAATAAGGAAGTATTCACAGAGTCGGCTCAAGGTGTTAGTGAGCTTACTAAGTTGCAGTGGAAGTCGAATCTCGCCTGTGGATCTTTCCCCAACCAAAGGTGCCCTCTTTCGCTACCTTATTGAAATCGAGGTGTTAAATAATAAGATCAATTTTCCAGACCACAATGCACAATTTATTTCATAAAAGAAATTAATTACGAAGTATACAAGTTAATTTTAGTTTACAAATCGTTAAGTACATTTAGGTGTTTTACTTAAATTAGAAAAATTAGGTTTCTTAACTTACGCTAAATTCGATTAAGGCGCGTGATTGTAAACTGTGCTCGACGTAATAACAATTCGAGGTAATAAAACAGTATACAATCATTCACCTATGCTTACCAAAATTACTATTGAAAATAATATACACTAAAGTTTGTAACTAGAATTTACAATTATACGAAATTTTATATTAAAATGTTTTATATAGTATTTGACTAGACTTGAATTTGAAAATTTATCGTTTATACTAGAATTCGTAATTATTTAATATTTAATTTTGGTTTAATATTAATTTTGAATAAATAAATATATATTTTTTTTTTTTTTTATTTGTTGACCAGAGATAAATTTTCTTGTAAATGGAGCAGTAATTTCTTTACAACCCTAGTAATATAGTTTTTAATTTTTATTTATTTATTTATTTTTTTATTTTTTCAATTTTTTTTGGATTTTTAAGATTTTGTATATATTGTTTTTTGAGATAACTTAAAGTGCTCCCCTTCTGGGCGCACAAGACTATTCGAGTCCTTAACGGCCTTCCACTCGAATAGGTCTTCTTCGTCCCCACGAAGAAAATGGGAAAACGGAAATTTAAAAACTAACTCAATTTATAATATAACCTGTTTAAATATACATATGGAAAACGCGTTGGATTGTCAAAGGGCATATAGGCCGGAACCGAAATTACGGACTATCGCGCTAGCCCGGTCCAAACACAATTGAAGCGCTACATGAATTTACTGAATGAAAATATGTGAATAGAAATATCGTAATAAATTTAAGAGAAAATACTGTCTTAGTAAACTGAAATGTAATGATATGCTTGTAACGATTACTTTGTGATAATTGAACAATATGTGCTAAATTTTGTTTTCTGTTTATCTAAATAAATCCTTGATAAATGTTACGTAACTAATTAATGAATTTAACCTACCTAATATCATTAAAAATCTATTGGAAAATGTTAGCATCCGTATGTATTTGAAATAAATTTAATAAAATACGCTAATCTTATACCTAATTTATCAAATATTTAACGGCGGGTCAATTTTCTTGGATTCCCTTGGCTAGCTTTAAAACACTGAGACAAACGATGAATCGAAATTGAACCCTGCACGCGTAACAAATAAATTTTACATTTAACCTACATCGATATAAACTCAAATTTTAAACATCTACATTACCGATAGGATTGCTAAGATTTTCCGTTTAAATTATTTAACAATTATAACTATTTTACATTACATTATCATAAAATTTACTTATCTTGGAAATTGGAGATTAAATGAAAATTTTGTATATCCGTGTACCAAAAGCATGTCGAGCCAAAACGCTTATCCTCCTTTTTTTATTTTCTATTTTTGCTGAATTTTTTAACAATGTATTATACACTACAAAATCTCCATGTTCCACTGGTAAAAATAAGCGTCCGCTCCTCCCCGGTGACCAACTGATAAGAGAGACCGAGTGCTCGGCTCCGTGTTCCGATTGATCAGAGACCAAAAAAGAATGTTTTTTAATTTTCATTCAAACCCATTTCATAAACATGTTTTGTTATATAATTTCTATAATTCAAAAATTCTGACAACAGCCGTTATAAGAAATTTAGCAAAGATGCAAACCAAAAAAATTTGTACTGTAGGAAACTATCATTGTACTTGTGAAGAATAATGATAGATGTCAGCATAGAGAAAATATACTTAAATTTCATTTAATACGCTTTGCATTATGAGTTTAAAATTAAAGAAATTTATTTATTGAACGAATACCTCTTAAATATCGCATTATCTGCGTGTATTGTGATTACTTGGTAATCACGGTACAAATTTCCCCCCTCGAAATTGGAGCGAACCGCGAGAGGAAAGGAGTTGTCAAGCTGGCTTCAAGAAACGGACATGGCTTCTAGTAACTTCTCCTGTTTGTACGTGTTGAAGTAATGCTGTTGAGTTTCGTAAAAATTTCAATAATTTGTATGGACCTTGAAAACGTCGTAAAAATTTTGATTCTTCGTCTAGATTGTGTTGATGTTGGTGAATCTTCTTGTACACATATTGGTTTATGGTAAATTTTGACGTGTTTGGTAAATTTGCGGTTAAATTTTTAATGCGTTGGTGTGCGTTTTTTACAGCTTGATCGATTTGGTTTGGTGTTGGATTTTCGGCTTGTAAAGTTTGTAATAGTTCATTTAATACGTCAAACGGAGTGGACATTTGGCGATTTAGGAAAACTTGTGCTGGTGTAGCATTGATTGCTGAATTGTAAGTATTGTTTATGTTGAATACGGCGTATTTTAAGAAAATATTCCAATTTGCATGGTTAGCGGAATATTGAGCAATCAATGTGGCTAAATTTGACTTGATATTTCTGATGCTTCTTTCAGCAACATTTGCCCTTGGGTTGTATGGCGACGTGTATATTGGTCGGATTGCCCTCTGCAAGCAGAAGTTGTTATATATTTCAGAGTGGAAAATACTTGCGTTATCACTTGAAATTTCGGCGACGTATCCAAAGGTGTTGAATATGTCTTCTAGAATGTTAACCACAATTTTAGCTGATATCTTCTTGGTGGGTCTGGCGATCGTCCAACGGGAATATGCGTCTGTAAGAATTAGAAAATGTCTAAAATCTCTGTCTTCTGGAGAACCGCGTGTACGAATTATGGGTCCTGCGAAATCGATGAAGATTCGGTGCCATACTTTTTGGGGTGGTTCACTTTGGAATGCGATATCATAATTTTGGTAATTTGGTTTGTATTCTTTGCAAATTTTACAATTTTTAACGTAATTTACAACTACTTTATATAAATTTGGATAATAAAATCTTTGAGCTATTTTGCGATATGTACAAGTAACGCCTGAATGTGCTCCTGCATATGCACTTTTATGAAAATAATCTAAAACATATTGCAACATAGCTTGAGGAAGAACAATTCTTTTCTTTTTATGTTTACCAGAGAGATGTATCAGTAAGCCATCCTTTATTCGAAAATTTTTTACGACATTTCCAGATAATACTTTCTGGTATTCGGTTCTCGAGAAAGGATCGGTTTTCTGTGCATCTCTTATATTGATAAAGCTATGAGGGAAAAGATTTATGTTATTTATAATATGTTGTTGCGTATTTGTAAAATATTTTCATTATCAGTTAATTTTTTGGAATTTATATCATTATTATTAGATTGTAAGTTTGTTTTATTGTTATTATTATTATTATTATTATTATTATTATTATTTAGGTTATTAGATATAGTATTTAAGTTTTCATATTTTGTAGATAAATTAAGATTATTTTCATTTTTTGCAGTTTCTAGATTATTTATTATAGGTTTTAAATTATTATGCTCATTATTGTTTGTTTCTAAAATATCTTCATTTTTATTTTCTGTTTGAAATAATCTACTTAAAGCGTCACAAACATTATTATCTACACCTCTTACATGTATTGGTGTAAAATTAAATTGAGAAATTTTTAAAAGCCATCTAGATAATTTATTGTATCTCTGTGGTGTATTGAATAAATAAATTAAAGCATTACAATCAGTTCTAAGTTCGAAATGTCTGTCATGTAAATAGTCTTTGAAGGAATCTAAGGCGTTTATTACGGCCATAAGTTCGGCTTCGTATGCTGATATTACTTTATTTTGAGTGTTAAATTTTTTGGAACAATATTCGATTGGGTGTAAACCGTCCTCGAATTGTTGCATTAAGCAACCTGATGTGCCGATAAAGCTGGCGTCTGTGTAAACTATGAATTTTTTATTAAAATCTGGAAATTTTAATACAGGAGGATTTGTTAGACAATGCTTTAGTTTATTTATTGCATCTAAATGTTGTTGTTCTATTTTAAATTTTGTATTTTTCTTTTTTAAATCATTTAAGGGGGCTACTATAATTGAAAATTGCGGGATATACCTCGCATAAAAGGCAAAAGCTCCTAACATGGCTTGTAATTCTTTAATGTTTTTGGGTATTGCCATATTGAGTAAAGCTGATGTTTTGGATGGGTCCGGTAGACGTCCCATAGGTGTTACTAAATTTCCTAGAATTTTGAGGCGAGACATAAAAAATTTTGCCTTATTTGGGTTGACTGTAAGGCCTGCCTTTTTTAGTCTATCTAATACATTATGTAAATCGGAAAAATGCTTTTCTACAGTATTACTATGTATAATAAGATCATCATAATAAATAAGTAAGCAATCATTCATTAGATCAGCTAATTCTCTAGATAAGTATCTGATTAAAGCTTGGCTTGAGCATTTCAAGCCCATTGGAGCTACCGTAAATTGAAATTGCTGGCCGAATTGTGTTATAATAGCCGTTAAAGGTTTAGATGCTTCGTCTAAAGGAATTTGATAAAATGATTGTGTTAAGTCGATAATTGAAAATGCTGTTGAATTACCTAAATTTGAGAAAATGTGGTTCATTGATAGTCCTATTATAGGATCACAAGCCAGAAGTTTATTTAAATACCTGTAATCCGCGATTAATCGCTTAGAACCGTCGGGTTTGTTAACTAGAAACACTGGGGTTGCATATAAACTTTGAGATTCCTCTAAAATGCCTAATTGTAATAACTCATCTAGTTTTTCTTGTAAAATTTGTGCTTGATCTTTCTTTAATATGTAAGGGTGTTTTGCTACCGGTTTGTTATCTAATAAAGGAATATGATATTGAAAATTTTTTGCTCTACCCGGTTTAGAGGTTAATACTGATTTATATTTGTTTAACAGTTTTTGTAATCTTTGTTGATTTTGTATACTTATATTTATTTTGGACTCAATTATCACATTTACTAAGTGGTTCTTTTGTATATCTATAAATTTTATTTCTTTATTGTAATTATGTTTCAAAATTACTGTGTTATTTGTGAAATTTAGAATTATACCACATTTATGTAAGGTATTTGAACCAATTAGCATAGGAAATGGTAAATTTTCTGTAACGTAAAATTTTTGAGACCAAGATAAATTTTCTATTTTGAAATGTAAATTAACATAATTCGATAGTTGTAAATAGTTACTGCCGGGTAAGCTTGCTGCAATGCTACAATTGAAAATTGGGATTTTTTGTTTTGATGATTTTGATATTTTATTTAAAGTTTTTTGGCGTATAATGTTTATGGTTGAAGCGGAATCTAATATTGCTAAATATGGATAATTGTTAATGAAGATATTGATGGCTGGGATGTTACTTGTACAGTAATTTAGTTTTTTGGATTTAAATTAGAAATATTTGTAGGTATATTAGTAGTTGCATGCGAAGTAGAGGGTATGTTTTGTTCGGTGAAGGGATTTGTTACGTTGTACATAGTAGAATTAGTAAAATTTGTATTATTTTCCGTAGTATTTGAATTTTCATAATTTGTAGGTATTAAATTATTTGTAGGTATATGAGAATTTGAATTATTAATGAATCTATTTTGTCTTAAGCGTTTTCTGCAATCACGATAAATATGGCCAGGAATTTTGCAAAATGTACAAACTTGTGATTGGTTTCTATTGTTATAATTTATTTTATTTCTATGGTTAGTATTTAGATTGTGTGTTTGTAAATTTTGCGAATTATTGAAACTATTTCTATTACTGGTATGTACGTGTGGAATTTTATTAGTATTGTTAGTATTGTTAGCAAAAATGGGTGATGGGTTGTTAATATTGTTAGAATTATTAGTAATGGGTGTAGGAAAATCTGTTGGGAAGTTAGTGTAGTTAGCGGGGCTGGTGTAAGAGGGGTTAGTGTAGTTAGTATGGGGGTGGGAATTGAAATTTGTTGGTGATGGTAAGTTTGTACTCGGTTTATTTATGAAATTCTGTTGCCTGATTTTTATTTCTTCAATTTGATGAGCTAAATTTAATAGTTCTTGAAAGGTGATTGGTATGGGTGTAAATTTTATTAGATCAAAGGTGTTATAATTTACGTGTGCAAATATTAATTGAACAATGTCAATGTCTAACATATGAGGACATAAGATATTAGCATTACATTTTATTGATTGTGCAAAATTGTAAAATGACTCGTTTTCATATTGTTTACGGTATACTGTTTTGTCTATAAGATCTTGTTTTATAGTTGGTGAAATGTATTTCGTTAAAAGTTCAGCTTTAATGTCACCCCAAGTATGATTTGAATTTAGATTTTGAGACCAAAAATATTTTGAGTTTGAATGACATTAAGTTAGTAAAAATTTTAATAAAGTATTTTCTGAAATTATTTTTAGAGATATTACATTTTGTGTTTCGATGATGAATTTTAGAATTGACATTGGATTTAAGATGTTTAAATAGGGAATTGATTTCATAAATTCTTCAATTCTGATTTTTGCAACAGAACTTAGAGGTTCGTTTGGACTTTGAATGTCAGTAGCAGGTAAAGGTTGTTGTGAGGATTGAGTTATGAAGGTGTTTAGATTTGTACTTAACTCATGTAACTGTTGATGATGTGATTCCTGAATTGCTAATTGATTTGTGGCCATTGTATTCAATGTCTCCGTCACTGTGTTTAATGTACTGGCTGTTTGTTTTAAGATTGCTTCAATAGTTGCTGGATCCATCCTTGTTTTACTCCTCAGAAAATATTGTGACATAATTTTTTTTTTTTTTACTATACTGTTGTTTATGTTTTATTCCTGTTACATAAATTTCAATTAAAGCAAAAATATATATTTATATTTAAATTTAGTTACGATTTGTAAATCTGAAGTGTATTAATTAATTTTATATTTAAGTTTAAATAGAATTATTGTGGTCGGGTGGAGAATTTTACTTTTGCTACCAATTTGTAGCGAAAAAAAAATTTTAATTAAAAAATGTAATTGGTAATTATTATGTGTTGGTTTTGAAGAGGGGTATCTCTTGTACGTTACGAGGGCGCACTTAAAATAAGGAAGTATTCACAGAGTCGGCTCAAGGTGTTAGTGAGCTTACTAAGTTGCAGTGGAAGTCGAATCTCGCCTGTGGATCTTTCCCCAACCAAAGGTGCCCTCTTTCGCTACCTTATTGAAATCGAGGTGTTAAATAATAAGATCAATTTTTCAGACCACAATGCACAATTTATTTCATAAAAGAAATTAATTACGAAGTATACAAGTTAATTTTAGTTTACAAATCGTTAAGTACATTTAGGTGTTTTACTTAAATTAGAAAAATTAGGTTTCTTAACTTACGCTAAACTCGATTAAGGCGCGTGATTGTAAACTGTGCTCGACGTAATAACAATTCGAGGTAATAAAACAGTATACAATCATTCACCTATGCTTACCAAAATTACTATTGAAAATAATATACACTAAAGTTTGTAACTAGAATTTACAATTATACGAAATTTTATATTAAAATGTTTTATATAGTATTTGACTAGACTTGAATTTGAAAATTTATCGTTTATACTAGAATTCGTAATTATTTAATATTTAACTTTGGCTTAATATTAATTTTGAATAAATAAATATATTTTTTTTTTTTTTTTTTATTTATTTTGACCAGAGATAAATTTTCTTGTAAATGGAGCAGTAATTTCTTTACAACCCTAGTAATATAGTTTTTAATTTTTATTTATTTATTTATTTTTTTTATTTTTTCAATTTTTTTTGGATTTTTAAGATTTTGTATATATTGTTTTTTGAGATAACTTATAGTGCTCCCCTTCTGGGCGCACAAGACTATTCGAGTCCTTAACGGCCTTCCACTCGAATAAGTCTTCTTCGTCCCCACGAAGAAAATGGGAAAACGGAAATTTAAAAACTAACTCAATTTATAATATAACCTGTTTAAATATACATATGGAAAACGCGTTGGATTGTCAAAGGGCATATAGGCCGGAACCGAAATTACGGACTATCGCGCTAGCCCGGTCCAAACACAATTGAAGCGCTACATGAATTTACTGAATGAAAATATGTGAATAGAAATATCGTAATAAATTTAAGAGAAAATACTGTCTTAGTAAACTGAAATGTAATGATATGCTTGTAACGATTACTTTGTGATAATTGAACAATATGTGCTAAATTTTGTTTTCTGTTTATCTAAATAAATCCTTGATAAATGTTACGTAACTAATTAATGAATTTAACCTACCTAATATCATTAAAAATCTATTGGAAAATGTTAGCATCCGTATGTATTTGAAATAAATTTAATAAAATACGCTAATCTTATACCTAAATTATCAAATATTTAACGGCGGGTCAATTTTCTTGGATTCCCTTGGCTAGCTTTAAAACACTGAGACAAACGATGAATCGAAATTGAACCCTGCACGCGTAACAAATAAATTTTACATTTAACCTACATCGATATAAACTCAAATTTTAAACATCTACATTACCGATAGGATTGCTAAGATTTTCCGTTTAAAATATTTAACAATTATAACTATTTTACATTACATTATCATAAAATTTACTTATCTTGGAAATTGGAGACTGAATGAAAACTTTGTATATCCGTGTACCAAAAGCATGTCGAGCCAAAACGCTTATCCTCCTTTTTTTTATTTTCTATTTTTGCTGAATTTTTTAACAATGTATTATACACTACAAAATCTCCATGTTCCACTGGTAAAAATAAGCGTCCGCTCCTCCCCGGTGACCAACTGATAAGAGAGACCGTGTGCTCGGCTCCGTGTTCCGATTGATCAGAGAACAAAAAAAAGAATGTTTTTTTAATTTTCATTCAAACCCATTTCATAAACATGTTTTGTTATATAATTTCTATCATTCGAAAATTCTGACAACAGCCGTTATAAGAAATTTAGCAAAGATGCAAACCAAAAAAATTTGTACTGTAGGAAACTATCATTGTACTTGTGAAGAATAATGATAGATGTCAGCATAGAGAAAATATACTTAAATTTCATTTAATACGCTTTGCATTATGAGTTTAAAATTATAATTATTATAATTTATAATTAAGAAATTTATTTATTGAACGAATACCTCTTAAATATCGCATTATCTGCGTGTATTGTGATTACTTGGTAATCACGGTACAAATTTTTTTTGTAGGAACGAAGAAGACCTATTCGGGTGGAAAGCCGTTAAGGACTCGAATAGTCTTGTGCGCCCAGAAGGGGAGCACTTTAAGTTATCTCAAAAAACAATATATACAAAATCTTAAAAAATCCAAAAAAAATTGAAAAAATAAAAAAACAAAAATTAAGAAACTATATTACTAGGGTTGTAAAGAAATTATTGCTCCATTTACAAGAAAATTTATCTCTGGTCAACATAAAAAAAAAAAAAAATATTTATTTATTCAAAATTAATATTAAGCCAAAATTAAATATTAAATAATTACGAATTCTAGTATAAACGATAAATTTTCAAATTCAAGTCTAGTCAAATACTATATAAAACATTTTAATATAAAATTTCGTATAATTGTAAATTCTAGTTACAAACTTTAGTGTATATTATTTTCAATAGTAATTTTGGTAAGCATAGGTGAATGATTGTATACTGTTTTATTACCTCGAATTGTTATTACGTCGAGCACAGTTTACAATCACGCGCCTTAATCGAGTTTAGCGTAAGTTAAGAAACCTAATTTTTCTAATTTAAGTAAAACACCTAAATGTACTTAACGATTTGTAAACTAAAATTAACTTGTATACTTCGTAATTAATTTCTTTTATGAAATAAATTGTGCATTGTGGTCTGGAAAATTGATCTTATTATTTAACACCTCGATTCAATAAAGTAGCGAAAGAGGGCACCTTTGGTTGGGAAAAGATCCACAGGCGAGATTCGACTCCACTGCAACTTAGTAAGCTCACTAACACCTTGAGCCGACTCTGTGAATGCTTCCTTATTTTAAGTACGCCCTCGTAACGTACAAAGAGATACCACTCTTCAAAAACCAACACTTAATAATTACCTTTTTATTTTTTAATTTGAATTTTTTTTTCGCTACACAAGAAATAGAAGAATTCAAATCCAAAACAACCCTACATATATCCGGGGTATATATAGCATTCGGCATCGTAATAGCAACATTTATTATATTCATTGTAATGAAATATATCAGAAATAAATGGAAATCGAAAAATTCATCACCTACAACACAAATAAATTATTTGCCGTCTGGCCATCCCAATAACCCAAAGCTCATATGGTCTAGGCCAGAAAGTCAGAGGGGAGGAGTCATGTAACCATCACATCCGCCCTAATACTAAATTAATACATATTATATTTTTATACATTTAATCAATATTTTTGTAATATTAAGAATTCTACAATGTATGTAGACAATAAGTAATAATTCATTTCATAAGGAACTCATATAGATAAAAATAACAAAAGCTTAATCATCAAAAACTACTAAATAATTAAATACAATGTATTAAGACAATGGAATTGCAATGATATCATTTTAAAGTTACATCTTTTTGAATCAATCTCATTTTCGCTTATTCAGCAATCTCTTTGTCTAAATTACTTATAAATAATGTAACTCAGTAAATTATCCGATTTTGTTCGATCTAGCTAATTGTGAAACATTTTTGTAACTAAGTTTGTAATTTTAAAACTTAAATTTTTTTAAAAACTAACTTTAATTGTTACGAAACGTAACTATATATATATATATATATATATATATATATATATATATATATATATATATATATATATATATATAAAATAAACATCAACTCTAATACGCTTGGTTCAAGAACATCGTAACATGTGACAGTACGCGTTTCCCCTCATCGAATAAGTAAAGAAACAATGAAAGTAGTGGTATTTCACCAGCGACAAATAAATCTCATAAAAAGTACAATATAAATCTCCCACTTATGCTACACCTCTCATGTCTCCTTACAGTACTAGACTAGAGTCAAGCTCAACAGGGTCTTCTTTCCCCGCTAATTTTTCCAAGCCCGTTCCCTTGGCAGTGGTTTCGCTAGATAGTAGATAGGGACAGCGAGAATCTCGTTAATCCATTCATGCGCGTCACTAATTAGATGACGAGGCATTTGGCTATTTACTATGCGCTAAAGTACACTTTTCGCTACGGCGGTACGTTGGGTTTGGAGCCCGGGCTATGCAGTGGAAAAAGAGTATTAGAAAACCCACGCCAATATCTGCGCCCATGGGGCTCCGAGGCGATGCCATCGGACGCACATGAATGAACTAACTTAATCTGCCAAGGTGAGTGACACCATCATCGGAACTTGGCCGGTCCTGGCATCCAGACCGTTTCCAGGGAAAACCACGTGGAGGTGTCCTCCGGTGGCACAGGGCTCATGCCTTTACTCGTCGTGGTGCGATTTGGATGAATTCTCAAACATGGTGGTTAGGTACTCACAGAGTACCCCTCTCTATCTACAAGTCAACCGCGATTCTCAGTTTAACTTGGTGTGCATGTGCAGGTCTAAAATAGCTATTAATATAGCTAAAATAAATAGATTAAAATAATGTTTTGGTACAAGTGGTGGTATCACAGTCAATAATCACAATTGAAGGTTTGTAAAAACCTTCGATAAAAAGTAAAAGCGACTTGTACCAATCCAAGTTAAAAAAAATTAAAATAGTGCCGGGGGTGTATCACAGACGAAGACGTAGTGGTGTAAAGTGCCAACTACAAAAAATGAAAGTCCCCGGACACTAGGTAATAAATAATTAAAATACAGACCAGCTGTAAAATCGATCCGCAATGTTTTCAACATGCCGAATCGTCTATTATTCGATCCGCATTGTTTTTCTACATGGCGAATCGTCAGAATTAAAGCAACATCTTTCAATGTGCCTAATCGTCGTTTATATTAAAATGCACATGCACGCACCATGGAGATTTTCATCCCATTGCTTTATTTACACGGGCCGGTCGGGTTGGAGTGGAGGACCTGGGCCGGTAGGTTCCACTCCTGGGGAAGCATAATCAATAAACCGATGGAAGATCTCTATAGAGCACCGCAGTGCTGTTAGGGATATTGTTAAAAGTGTTTTCCGATCACTGATGCCAATTTTAGCGAGATCTTCCTGAGTCTGCTTGGGCGGTGCTCCTCGAGTACCTACCACTATCGGTACCACCGCACCACTTACTGCACCAAGCAGCTCCTGGCAGTGTGTGACAATAGGGTTATATTTATGAAATTTCTCCTTCCTGCCAGACATCATACTGTCCCCATCCTCATGGCGGACTGTAACATCGACCACGAGGACCCTTCCATCCTTTTTATCTAGGATGTCCGGTTTGAGGACAGAATCCGTCTGGATTCGGGGTTCCTTAACGATTGTCACATCACTGTTTTTACTAATTTTATCCACGATGATGTTAACTATTTCATCGTGCCGGCGGATTCACGCTTCCTTCGTGGCCGTACATTGGCCCAAAACATGCCCCAAAGTTTCGGGAAGCGACCTGCACTGTCGACATGTTGCATCCGCCTGGGGGTTGATCCTTTGTAGTGCCACTCTCGTTGGTGCTGTATTTGTTCTTAGTTTTAGGGCACTACAATACCTGCCGGGCTTTAATAACTTTGGATCATGCATGAAAGCATTGGATAATGGATCATCAAGGTGAGCATGAACTCCTCTCATTCATCCCAAAAGAATTAAATCATCGGCGCACGCTAGTCAGGAGAGACTGCTGCCTTCAGCCAGGGTATATCCCGACATTTGTTCAAGTGCGAGGAGAAGCGGTTCGGTAACAAGATTATATAGTAGCGGGGATAGTGGATCCCCTTGCTTTACTCCTCGGACCAGATTAATTGTGGCACTTTCTTTGCCACAGTGTATCGTCTTGTGCACCCCTTTATATGATTCTTCCACGAGCGACACCACATGCTCGTGGAGCCCCTTTTGACGTAGCGCAGGTCCTATTGACGGGTGGGGAATCCTGTCAAAGGCCTTTGAGATATCCAATTGCACTACGACCAGGCCTTTGTGACTGCTTTTTGCCTGACTCATAACTTCGTTAAGGAGGTGCACATTGTCAAAAATACGAGACTCGGGGACAAAGCCTTTTTGTCTGGTAGTAATATTTACCACCCCTGATAGCTGCTTGTTGATAATTCCCCAATATGTGCACGCGACAGTACCTGAGATGGTGATAGGTCTATAACTACTTATATTTTGGGGATCTTTTCCCTCTTTTAGCAGCAGGGTGGTTCTATTAGCTTGCCAAGCGTTCGGAAACGTTTGTGTAGCAGTCACTATATTAAATAATTTCGTCAGGACTTGAACGGCAGCCGGTTTATTAATATCGTTCTTAGTTAGGCCATCAATACCAGCTGCCGAGTCTCCCTTTATGCGGGCAATGCGACCCCTCACTTCTTCAACTGTGATCGGGGGGAGAGAGTCACTGAGAGCTATGCTGTTTTCATTACTTTGACCCAAATACAGACTTTTATTTGGGTGTGTCTCGCCCGAGATTTTATCGTAATATTGTTTAACATCAACTGCAGAGAGGGAAACAGTCAATGTGGGAGACATTTTCGCGGATACATTTGGCGAGCCGGCCTGGATTTTTCTTATAGAGATCTTGTGTTTTTGCGTATATATATATATATATATATATATATATATATATATATATATATATATATATATATATATCGTCTCTTAGCTCTCTTGCCCTTGCCTCTAATACGAGGTCTTTTGTCGCGCGACTTGGGACCGTCAGCGCCTAGCGCAATTATAATATCGTCATAAACCGAGTCCAGCTCGGCTTGAATATTAACATTTAGTTTCTCACTGAGAACTTGACTGCCTAGACGGTCCAATGAGGTGCGCGCTTTATAGAAGAGATCATTTTCATGTATCTCAATTGCTTGGGCCACCTCGATCAGACTCATTTTCCATTCAACGGAGCCATCGTCAACGATTGCATGCTCAGGTGGCCGATCTTCTTCTTGTGTAACCACGACTGTCGGGACCTCAACAGGCAATCGTGGCCGGTCATGTATTACCACCGCTTGTAGCGGCAGGTCTTCTTCCGGAAGTGGGGCGTCAACTTCCGGGATGTCAGTGCGGTTGCGCTTTCCCGCTTGACTACGTTCATAGGCCCGTTTATCCCGGACTTGCTTTGCGACTCTCGTACCCAATACTTCGGAGATGCGCACCGCAATATTTTTATCCTCAGGGTACTGCTCTTCAATTTCTTTCATAATGCGTATCTCCTCTTCTGTCCACGACCCTGCTTTTGGTCTTTTTGCCGCAGGGAGTTGAAGAACCGCGCGTGCTGTGTTTCTTATGTCCGGGTGCTCATGTCTCTGATGTTGTGTAAGTGCCCTGGGTGTCAAAAAAGCTCTATGACAACTAGGACATTCATGTGGCAGATGTTGTTCTTGCCTTGGGCCAGGGCACTTGGGCCTATGTGTTTCCGCACCTCTTCTGGTTTTATACTCTTTATTACAGATTTCGCAAATGTATAATATTGTCGAACCAGGATGATATTCATGTATATGTCTTTCTAAATCTTGAATTCTTAGGTGCAGAAACCGGGCCCTTCCGTCATGAGCGCATTGTTCACATATTGAAGAAAAATCCTGTCGGAAGGGCCATGGCACTCGAAATACCTTATTCTCGCCTTGAGAGTCATAGTTACTCCCGCCGTTTACCCGCGCTTGCTTGAATTTCTTCATGTTGACATTCAGAGCACTGGGCAGAAATCACATTGCGTCAACACCCGTTGGGGCCACCGCAATGCTTTGTTTTAATTAGACAGTCGGATTCTCCTAGTCCGTGCCAGTTCTGAGTTAACCGTTAAATGGCGGCTGAAGAGAACATTTACGCATATATATTTTTCATTTTAATATAATTAAATAAATAAAAATATAAATATAAAAATTATATGATATACTCGTATATGTTGAGTAAAGTCTCGCAGTAAGAAAGTTCCGTAGATGGCCAAGGCACGGGACCGAGTTCGGATCCACAAAAACATATACCCAAAACTAATTCATTAAT
>JAPWDM010000001.1:120251815-120254315 GCA_035578155.1 Brachynemurus nebulosus | reverse complement strand
ACGATGATATTAACTATTTCATCGTGACGGCGGATGCGCGCTTCCTTCGTGGCCGTACATTGGCCTATGACATGCCCTAAAGTCTCAGGAAGCGACCTGCATTGTCGACATGTTGCATCCGCAGTGGGGTTGATCCTTTGTAGTGCCACTCTAGTAGGTGTTGTGTTGGTTCTGAGTTTTAAGGCACTACAATACCTGCCGGGCTTTAATAATGTCGGATCGTACATGAAAGCATTTGATATCGGGTCATCGAGGTGAGCATGAACCCCTCTCCCCTGTGTTTTGCTTTCCCCCCACTTAGCCACTTCTAACTTTTTTAATCGACGCTTATGCCTCCTCACTTCGGGGAATGAAACCGGCCAAGGCAACCGAAGTGCATTACACAATTTACGTAATTTATTCTCTAAATTTGTGGAAGCTATAAGCGCCTTGATAGCAGGGTCTTCACTCTTCATGAATTTCAATCCATGTCCCAAAGTTATCGTGGCTACAAGATTTTCTAGCTTTGGGAAACCTAGTCCTCCGTCCCTCTTGCCGGCATAAATGAACCCATCACAAGTACTAAGAGGGAGATGCAGGATTTCTTTCACCGCAACACGTAGGTCCCTATCGATCTCTCTTAACAGTGTTGCGGGAGCCACGCCCAGGATAAGCGTGAACAAATAGTGTGGGACTAGGTGCGTGGTGAGCAAATCGACCTTTTGGTGAGGTTTGAGAGCCAGTCGCTTGACTCTTGTTAGGCAGTTTCTAATGTTCTCTTTAACCTCACCTATTTCTATACCTCTCCATGGAGATATACTGACCCCTAAGTATGTTATTAATGATTCCGGCCCTGTATACGGAATCCGCTCACCACTAGACAGCGACATGTCGGGATCCTGGATATACCATGCCTCTCTTGTCGGAACAATTTCAAAAACTTTACATTTTGTTGGTTGTATTGACATTTCTAAATACTTAAAATACTGTTCTGTTTCCGACAAGAGTCTCCTAGCCTGTGGTGCACTGTCCGCCAAAAGTATCAAGTCGTCTGCGAACGCTAGACAGGAGAGACTGCTGCCTTCAGCCAGAGTATAGCCCGACATTTTTTCCAGTGCGAGGAGAAGCGGTTCAGTAACAAGATTATATAACAAAGGGGATAGTGGATCCCCTTGCTTCACTCCTCGGACCAGACTGATATAAGATGCCCTGGGAGTGCGATATTTAATACATAATAAAAATATATCCTCCCTCAAATTTATAATAAAAAAAATAAAAATCTTTTTTTAAAAAATTATTTTACTTTCATTTCGCCTTTGGGTTTCATAAAATTTATTAATATTTCGATGAAAAAATATTTTATTCCCAATGACTTGCGCACATGCTAGACTCCTTGGTCCGTGTTTCAAGACGGGTCCTGAAAGTACCCAAAGCTATAGCGTCGCTGACAAAAAGATTATTGTTCAAATTCATACCTAAAAACTGACAGTAACATGGTATGATTTATTGGTATAAAAACCAAATAAAATCATATGTTTTATTAAGAAATATAAAAAACCTAATAAAACCCATATATACTCGTTTTAGGTAATGAACGTGTAAAAAAAAAAATTTTTACACTTAATCTTATATTATGAATATTTATACCGTCAAACAATTAATTAGATAATATAGGCATATATTACACAAATAAATAAAAATTTATAATATAATATACAATGCACAAAAATATTTCATAAATCAATATTTAACGGGTCGCGACGTCCTACAAGATGAGAAGTGCATACCTCGTTATTATACACAACATATAGTAGTGCAATAATTTTATAAATTATAAATATACCATAAAAAATTATAATATATAATAATAATAAATTTTGTCACTAACAAATACAAGTTGGTTAATATACGATAAAAAGTAAATGAATCTCATCTTTCGACCTTTCGGGTTTTTCAGGTTTACCCCTGAACGGTTTTACGTACTCTTGAACTCTCTCTTCAAAGTTCTTTTCAACTTTCCCTCACGGTACTTGTTCGCTATCGGTCTCGTGGTTATATTTAGCCTTAGATGGAGTTTACCACCCACTTAGAGCTGCACTCTCAAGCAACCCGACTCTAAGGAGAGATCCACCTGTTATTCAGTATATAGTCACTACGGGCCTGGCACCCTCTCTGGGTATATGGCCCCATTCAAGATGGACTTGGACTTATTACATAAAATAACAGGTTATATAAAAAATTATGGATCCTCCCAAACACTACATTCCCCGAATGACCATTTTTATTTAGCCATGGGGTTCAGTGATGGGCTTTTCCCTGTTCGCTCGCCGCTACTAAGGGAATCCTAGTTAGTTTCTTTTCCTCCGCTTAATAATATGCTTAAATTCAGCGGGTAATCTCACCTACTCTGAGGTCGCAATTATAAATAAATAAAATAAAAATGTTTTTTTTTCAATATTTTCTTTATAAATAAATATAAAAAAATTTTATTTTGAAAAAATAAAAACACTATTAGTAATTA